>CM022954.1:21471142-21538282 GCA_012931725.1 Litsea cubeba | reverse complement strand
CCACCTTCTTCGCAAAAAGAAGCGAGTGGCCCAGCTGAGGATTCGCCCAACTCCGTTGGTCGGCTACTCTGTCATCATCTGTTGAAAGAGTACAAAAGAACTCTTTCCAGCTGAAGCTGCTCCTGCTCGGGAAGGATCTCAGCGCGAGGAATCTCCTCAATATTGTCAGAGCTGGTTCCCTAGGTCTCTACCTCTGGATCAACCTCTGGCATCTCTTGCTCTGGAAGCAACGGATCCTCCTCTGCCACTTCAAAAACCTGCAAAGGAAACACAAAAAGGTATGAATATGACCCTGTTTGAAAATCATTATCAGAGTTATAACTACAAATACCTTCTTCGACGACTGCGGAACACCTTTCTCCTCCATGAACTCATCGAAAGCATCATCAACATTTGCGTCCATCGATGGTTCAAAGTCATCAGAACCCTGTGGCAAGTCAGCTGGCAACAAAAAATGTGATTAGCAAGCCAAGTCACAAAACAAAAAAAAGAAGAGCAAAAGAAGTCGTACCAATTGGAGATTTTTGGATTTACTCCAGAGTCCCTCGGTTCTTCTTCAGGTGCCTCAACAGGATCCATCACCACCTACTCATCGTTTGGGACCTCAGGCATCACCAAGTCTTCCTCTGGCTAAAAAAAAAAAGAGAAGAAAAGCAGAAACAAGAAGCAAATCATAACATGGAAAAAAAAAATCCCATGAAAAGAAATGGAAAGAGAAAAAGGAAGAATCATACCTTCACCGACGGTCTCTTCTTCTCGGCTTCTCTTCTCTGGAGGCTCGTCAGCATCCACTGGCATATCCTCATTGATAGTAAGAGGAACTTCCAAGTTAGGAGGGTCCTCATGCTGCCCCTTGCTACTATGATGACTCCTCCTCCTCTTACTTCTGCGGGCTCGCTTCTTAGAGGAACCTGCCCCGCCGTCAGAGTCAGGTTTCCCACTTGACTCATCACTGGATGGTCTGCTCTTGCCAGTAGACTCCACGGAAGCTTGCCTCTGTGCCGCTTGCATCCAAGCGCCAAGTTCGGCTTCCTCCTGTTCTAGCTGCTCCAAAGCCTCGTCAGGTATTTCTCGAACAGCTTCAGAACCGATGACGCCCTGGTCACCGAGAAAGCCTATCTTGTGCTTCTCTCCAGAAAGGAAGGCCCAAACTTCCTCTCGCCGGATGCCATCCGACTTTCCAAGGCCCTTTCCAGATACCAGCTTTCACATCAAGCTCCTTCCTGGAAAGTCCCCGATATGCCGAGAAGCTCTCCACGAAACCATCTTCGCAAAGCCGGCAGTCCGCGGAAGTCAGCAACACAGGATAAGAAATCATGGCTGTAGTATCTTCAGCACTATAGAAAGCCCATGCATTTCTCCCGTCCTGTAAGCCTCCAAAGTGCTTTCACCATGCTTGAAGGCGCTCCAACAACGCCTTGAGAAAAGCCCAGCTTGCAAAGCAAAGCGAGAGGGTACATACGGCTGGATGTCGACGAAAAGATGTCTACGGTACACCATCGTGCCGACACGTATGCTGAAAAAGCCACTCTCCCTCTTGCATTTTCAAGGAATAATGCCTTCCCGACCCCGCTCCTGGTAGAGTCTCGGGAGGCACCAAAATCAAAAGCCTTTCTTCCGCAACTCCGGAGAAAGCTTTACTGAAGATTGCCCCATCTCGACGTCCCCTGAACCGTCGGATCCTCATGCGGGCAAACAAAAGTGATTCGGACACGGCTTTGCCCTAGCCAGTCGAATCATCAGAGGATCATCATCCTGTGCAGCACCCAGCCGATGGAAGCCAGGACAGTGGTATACATACCACGAATAAAACGACATGGGCTGAAAATACCCTATTCATGGGAAGCCCAAGCCGAACTAGAAAAGCAGCAGCCTGCAGTTCGGTACACAGGTAGGAGTAAAGAGCAGGCACCAAAGCAAGTTGCTCTCCAAACGCCATCTGACAAGCCGGGAAAATACAATGCGGCCTGATGTGCGTTCCATCTCCTCCAGCAAAAATAGCCTCACCAAGCCAATAAGTGAGGTAAACAGCGAGATCTCTCCGCAGTGCAATGTCAGGACATATGGCGTTTGTACTTGCACAGGAAATCTCTCAACTCTTCTTGCATGGCCAAGATCTTCTTTGAACTTGGATCCTGAGCTCCAGCTTCTTGGGTCATGCTATCAGAAGGCTCCCTGCTATCAAAAAAGTTGGGGAATGAAGAGCTAAAACTCTTCCAACTGCTGGATCTAACTTTCGAACCCCCCTTCTCCTTCAAAAAATCATAGAAGGCGACGAGTTGAAAGTATAAAAGCCTGAACTCCTCAGACTGCCCCTCGAGGACGCTGTCAATCGGCATAAACTCCTCATAGAGTTTGCCGAGAATGGGCAATCCGGTAATAGCGCTCAGCTCCTTCAAAGAAAAACCAATCTCACCATTCGTCACAACGAAGGTATTGGTTTGAGGGAGGAACGACTCCAGCATAGCCATGAAGGCCTCGTCGGAAAAGATCACGGTCTCCCCAAAAGCGCGGACCGCATCAAAAATCTCGGCTTCCTTCAAAACGGCGCCACCAATCAGCAGGACACGATCAGTCCACGACTTCCACTCGGAGTCAGCATTGAAACGACCTCGAAGTCGAAAAGGCTTGATCCAATTGCTGCCGTCACCGCTGAAAATACCAAGGCCCACCGGTCTCAAATCGACCGACGGATAATCAGAAGCCCTGGTAGCCGCTGGATGGCATCAACAGGTCCATGTCAACAGGCGACCTCTCCGTATATCCAGGAGAACCGCCAACAAAAACCCCGGTCTTGATTACATTTGTCCTTCTCACCCAGCTTGGAGGATCTTCCCTCTTGGGGCACGTGGGGGCAAGGCTCAGAATCGAGACGGTGCGATCAAACATCGACCGGGTAGTAACAGTCTTCTTCTCACCATCTGCTGTGAAGGAAAACTGAAAAGATCTCCTCTGGTATGTAATGTCGTCAGGGACTGCATCACCAAAGAAGAAGGTAGGCTTGGGCAAAATGCTCTGATCTTCCATCAGCCATGGACGACTGCTTACCATGATCTTATAGAATTCCTCTCCCTTGAGAGTGATCAGTCGCTGCCTCATCTCATCTCTGTTGAGGGAGTCGCACTCTTCCAGGTTTCTTTCAACATACTGGACCTTCTCGAAAGCCTGCTGAACGGCCCGGATTAGAAGATCTAGAAGATCGACGAGGTACGCTTGTAGCAGGCTCTTTACCCTTGTTCGCTCTGGAGGAACCACCTGAAAAGGATGGAAAAGAAAAAAAGATCAAACATCAAAATGACAGAATCTCGCTAAAAAAAAATCTGGCGAAATTTTGACATGATGACGGGGCAATTCCGAAGAAAAGGCTCTATCCCGAAAGAAATAGAAAGCTTGAAGATGGGCTCAACATCGCTGCGAGCTCCGAAACTCCAAACTTTCAAAACCTAAAAGTCTCCGCAAAATCAGGAAGGGCTCAACATCACTGCGAGCTCCAAGTTCCCAAATTTGCAAACACTTTCAGGTATGCAATCACATCATGCTACAAATTTAAATTACAAATTAAAGGCATGCATGAACATCTAGATTTGCGAAAAAAAAAGGCATTATCATGATAAAAAAAAAAAGGGAAAGAAAAGAAACTTTCTCTAAAAAAAAAAAAAGGGAGGAGAAAAGAAAACAAAAAAGAAACCAAACTCTCTCAAAAAAAAAAGAGGAGGAGAGAAAGAAAAAAAAAAAAAAAAGAAATTTTTTTTAGGGGCTGGCCCACAGGCCGTGGCCCACAGGCCACGTGGCCGTACGGCCAGATCCGTACGGATCTGTCCGTACGGCCCACAAAAAAAAAAAACATGAAAAAAACATGAAAAAAAAAAAGAGAAAGAAAAGAAAGCAAAAAAAAAAAAACGTGTGAAAAAAAAAAAAGGAGGCAGACACGTGAAAAAGAAAAAAAAAAAAAGAAGAAAAGAAAGAAACAAAAAAAAAAAAAAAAAAAAAGAAGAAAGAACTTTTTTTCCTACAATGGAGTTTTCTTGAAAAAGAAAAACTTACTTGAAGCCATTGATGGAGAAGAAGAAGAAAACTCTTGAAGATCTTGAAGAAGAAAAACTCTTGGTCTTGAAGCCCTCTTGAGATTATTGCAAAAGAAAGTAATAAGAGCAAGAGATCCAACCTTCTCCTTGCTTTTATAGAGGAGAGCAAACCAAAGAAGGAAAGAAGAAAGAGGTAAGTGTTACTAATTAGTAACCTTACCAAAAGAAAGAGATTAGAAAGATTCTTTCCCAAAAGAAGATATCTTGAGAGATTTTCTCCTAAAATCAATCTATGACGGATTCTTTCCCAAAAGAAAGACATCTTGAGATATCCTATCCCAAAATAAAGGGATATTGAGAGATTTTCTCCTAAAATCAATCTATGACGGATTCTTTCCCAAAAGAAAGATATCTTGAGATATTCTATCCCAAAATAAAGGGATCATGAGAGATTCTCTCCAAGTAAAGATATTCTTAGATATTCTCTATCCAAATGAGATATTTTGGATATTCTTTACAAAAATGACACCATATGAGATCTAAGCCATTTCAAAAGCTTAAGGTCCCATGGGTTAGCCCATATAAGCCAGGTTTGACCACCTAGGCACAAAAAAAAAAAAAAAAAAAATTTTTTGGGCTTTTAGTCAAAGAGAAATCCCTCTTACCAAGAGCATACAAAAATGGTTCCATGCCTCTTTTGAGTTGATTGGACCATACAAAAGAAAATTCCAAGCCCCATGAGCTTCCAAAAATCAAACCATCCAGCCTCATATACCAAATTGAGCCAAAATCTTGAAATTGACATTCCACAAAAATCAAACCAAAACCTGATCCCCTAACTTGCCACATACAGCCTGTTAGGTCACAAGATCAAAACCAAAATTGATCCCCCAAGATTCCACATACAGCTTGTTGGGTCACACGATCAAAACCAAACCTGACCCCCTAACCTGCCATATATAGCCTGTTAGGTCACAAGGTCAAAACCCAAAATCCACATCCCAGATGTCATCTTCAAAACTTTGCCTTGAGATGGTACGTGATCCCTTTCACCGCCATAAAATTCCCCTGGAAGCTCAAAAGGCTACAAATACCAAAAAGAAAGATTGCTCAAAGACTCTTGGTCAAGTCACAGGCTCTCCTTCAAAAAAATCTCTTCGAGGCACATCGACTACAAAAGTTAAGCAACTCGCCGCTGTACCTCGAGGGGGCATTTGTTGACACCAAAAATGTCACTTTGCCTTTCCAAGATCCAAAGAGCTACATGAAGTCGCAACCTGCCATAAATAGGCAATGCTGCTTCCAAAAATAAAATCTTGTCAGAATCAAACAAAAACTGCAAGATTCTTCCAGACAGCCAAAAGAGGAGTACACAAGAAGTTTCAAGCCATTTCAAGATCATTTGGCCTAACTTCGCTTCTCCGACAGCCAAATCAAGCCTCTTGGCGGTAAAGCTCTCCGGGACCATGATTTCCAAGACAGAACCTATGGATCATCTTAAAATGACTCCAATAGGTTCCCTGTCAAATTTCAAGTCAATCGGACATCGGTTGACCGCACATCAAACCGCGACATCTTCATCGCGACAAAAAGCAAGTCTGCAGGTGATAGGACCCCAAACGGCTTCGAAACTCAAACAAAAGCCTATGGTTGGTCTTATTTATTGCTCAGGAGGCTTCACACCAAATTTCAGGTCATTCCGACATCGTTTGACCCAGTTTCAGCTTTTGACAAAAAATCGGCAGCTCTGCGCGACAAAGTCTTCGGCTTTCTCAGGAAATTGGAAACTTTGCAAAATAAAATGCAAGGATTCTCATCAGGTTTCCTACAAAGAAATCAGGCCAATAAATGATCAAAATGTCAAAGAAAAGTACAGAAGAAAAAAGAATCAGAAAAAAAGCAAAAACGGACGCAAAACGGGACCAGAAAGGGGGAAAACCCCCCCAGGGTCGCAGACCCCTGCGACCCTGGGCCAGGGTCGCCGGCGACCATGGACCCCGGGGTCGCCGGGAAAGCCCCGGAAACCCCGGTTTTCGCCGTTTTTTTCGCGATTCGAGAAGCCCAGCCTCTGGTACTTTCCAAAATTCATGCTTTTGAGACACCAAGTCCTCTGATATCCGTCCAAAACACGGGTAAATCATCAAGAGTATCAAAGACAGTATTGATCGCCACCCGGTCAACCAAAAAAAAGTGTGCTTTCCACCCGACCGATCGAGAAATCGACAGGACAGATGGCACCGACCCGCTGTTGGCAACAAACACCTGAAATTACATGGTCATCTGATGTCGATCTACATGAAGATCCATCGATGATCATCGACAGAAGAATTCCAAAAGACGTGGCACGGCCCGCGACTCTTCAGCTGCTCGGCGACCACTTAATGCGATTAATTGACTAGCTTTATTACAGTCATTAATCCATTTCTTTGGACGGCCCAATCAGAAGCAAGCATTTGGGAGTTACAAGTCAAGAGATTCATGGCATTTAACCCATGAAACTCCTCCCATCATGGCGATTAAAGGCGATTAAATGCCCTCAATCTCCTCCGGCCAATCAGAAGCCAAGAAAAAGGAGTTACAAAATAAACAATTCAATTTTGTAACTCCTCCCATTATGTGGCTTAATGACATTAAAAGCCCATAAACCCACCTAGAAGGCTACCTAAAAGCCTATAAATAGGAGGGCTCTCCAAGAAGAAAGGACATCAGAAAGATCGGAAAAAACACACAACAAACATCAGACAGCAGTCAGAAATCCAGAGAAAAGAAAAAGAGAGAAAACTCTGCGGAAGTTCTACACCGGCCACCGCAACAAGGTGATAAAAGTCCCTTGGGGGGTACCCCCCCCCCAAGGTCCTTGCCTTCTCCTCGTGCCTCCAATGGCTTAGATATGGCTTTTCAGCCCGTCTACTCGGTTTTTTATTGGACATAGGACCTTCCTTTGGTCTTTGTCTTCTAAAAACCCGAGGTTATAGCCAAGCCAAGCGAATCAATAGCATCCTCTGTTCTCATCTGCATGGATGATGGCGAAGCCCACATATGGCTTGCGACCGTCAATCTAAACGAGTCATCCACAATCTCCTGAGAAGTTAGATCCTCCTTTTCTTGCTTTTCATTGTAGTTTGTATTTTTTTAAAAGAGACAAAAATCACAATTCTTGTCTTTCATTGTTGATAAGGATTGTAAATCGGCTATGAACGCCAAAATCGGTTATAAACGCCAAAATCGACTATAAACGCCAAAAATTGGCTATAAACGCCAAAATCGGCTATAAATGCCAAAAAATCGCCTTTCACGGCAAATCAAGAAAATGTCTCTTTTCTTAAATATATGTGCAATGGAAAACTTGAAAGAAGTTGATTTCCTTTTTACTTGCGAAGGTTGATCTCCGGATCACCACTTGCAATTCCAAGTAAAATAGAAAATCTGGCACACCCACAAAAAAAGAAATGTTGATGCACGCCCCTGCCCCCCGGTTACGAAAGGGTCGGACCCGACGGACTCTCACGTCCGCCGACCTCGGTAGGAACCAAGCAGGAGCGCGGTCCATCATAATTAGAGAGATATTATAATACCCTAGAGTAGTCTATAAAACGACTTTCTGTCACCTAAAAATTCCATGAGAGATAGGCATGTAACTGAGCAATTAGACATGTGATCACAGTCATTACCCATGTCATGAGAAATCTTAGCAAGGAAATCTTGTGAATGTAAAAGAGGTCAGTTGTGCCTTGTTGTTCAAGAGGACCTTGCTCTCTTTCCTATTATAAGTAACAGTACCATACATATCACGGAGAATCCCATGACATGGGTAATGACTTTATAGTACAAAGTAAGTGTGGAAGTTTATTCAACTATGTTTCAAACTGTACCCATACTCATTACCAACACATGTCAAAGCTATTTATTAATAAAATATCTATCATGTAGGGAGTCTGAACTAGCCAGCATTTGTACCATGGTCTCTAGCCGCGATTTAAAGAATACACTTGACGAGGGAACTTGGCTGGACACCAATCTTATGTACTATTACTTTGAGATCCTAAGAGCAGAGTGTCCAACCGCTTTCATCGCGGACTCCAGTATATCTGTAAGTCTAGGCTGAACTGTCCTTCACATTGAATTTTAATAACACCTCGATTACGCATTGTCCTTCATTTTGAAAACATTCATTAATTTGGTGGCATTACTGTATGCATAGTTGGTGGCAGGAGGGATCTGCTACCAGTGCTGATGCTGCCTTCGGCAGGCAAGGGCATAGAGTATGGGAAGCCCGGGAGGCACATACACTGGTGTTTGTGTTTCACTACAGGAACCATTTCACATTGGTGGTGGGCTACGTTGATGAAAGAAGGTGGGAGTTCTACAACAGTTTGCCTGGTGATCGTTTGTTACAGAGTAAAGCTGAGCAATTTGTAAGTATATTGTTTATGATCCTAAAAAACATTCATCAGATGAGGTGTCGACATCACCTATGATAACCCCCATTTTAACATTGTTGCAGATCGGGTGGTTGAATGCTATGTACATGCATTTTGGTTGGACGAATCCATTTTTATGGCCTATACTGATCAAGGAAGGTGGCATTACTGTATGTATAGTTGGTGGCAGGAGGGATCTGCTACCAGTGCTGATGCTGCCTTCGGCAGGCAAGGGCATAGAGTATGGGAAGCCCGGGAGGCACATACACTGGTGTTTGTGTTTCACTACAGGAACCATTTCACATTGGTGGTGGGCTACGTTGATGAAAGAAGGTGGGAGTTCTACAACAGTTTGCCTGGTGATCGTTTGTTACAGAGTAAAGCTGAGCAATTTGTAAGTATATTGTTTATGATCCTAAAAAACATTCATCAGATGAGGTGTCGACATCACCTATGATAACCCCCATTTTAACATTGTTGCAGATCGGGTGGTTGAATGCTATGTACATGCATTTTGGTTGGACGAATCCATTTTTATGGCCTATACTGATCAAGGAAGACATTCCTCACCAAGATAATGGTAATGACTGCGGAGTATTTGCTGTTGCATTCGCGGAGCATTGTGTTCATCACCGTCCCATCACATTTAAACAGTCCGACATCATTTACTTCCATAGCAGAATTGTAGTTGAAATATTCAAGAGAAGTTGGCAGGTGAATGTTAATAGGCTGAATCTTCCGGACTTGTTGAACTTGCCGGTTTGATCATATTGTTTGGCTGGTTAAGAGTAGTTCTGTAAAAGGTTTTGGGCAGCGGACAGAGAGGTTGACTGAGCATTGAATCCTTTTGGTTTATTTTACCTCTCTTTTGTAAAAACTTTTGTGTAGTTAGTTAATGCCAAAGTTTTTTACATTGAATGTATTGGTATTCATCTTTATGGGTCATGTGTATGTCCCTTTTTAGATGTGAAATTATTCAATTTACTGAATGTATGCTTTTGATGATGATGTATATGTTTGTGATGATGATGTATGTTTGGTTGTCCTCGTAGTGGATATGAATATGTGAAAAAAACAACTAACCAATAGTCGATATCAACTATAAAATCGAAGAATGATAGTCGATATCGACTATTTAACTGAAACTTGAAAAATTACAGTCATAGTCGATATCGACTATTTAGTTGAACATAGAAATTTACAGTAATAGTCGATATCAACTATTTAACTGTAACTTATAAATTATAGTACATAGTCGATATCGAATATAGAGAGTGTCGATATCTACCATAACACTTATCTTGTATATCAAGTTTTATATATAAGTTAGAGGCTGTCATTAACAAATGCAGGTCCTAGTGGAAAAAATAAGATATCAATAACCAACCCACAATGCAAACAACATTATATATATTATCATAACCACAAAAAGTTTACAACAAATATAATCCCAAAATAACATCTTATATGCCCTTTCCCAAAGTACAGCCCATCCCACAAGATGTACAAGGTCTGAACCGCATCATCTGACCAACCTTATGTTGTTCAGTAAACTGTACACCGTCAATAGAGGCTGCATATTCAAGCCACAATCTTGCATCACCCTCCAAAAAAAAATACTTCAGTAGGCTTTACACTATCCAGATGGCTGTATCTATTAAGACATCCAGACCACATATTAACAATTCATCTTGCATCCCCGCTTCAAAAAAATGCTTCAGTAGACGACTGCACTATTCAAATGGCTGTATCTATCAAGACATCCACACCACATATTAACAAGTCATCTTGCATCCCCCCTCCAAAAAATGCTTCAGTAGGCTGTGCACTATCCACTTGGCTGCATCTATTAAGACATCCATACCACATATTAACAAGTCATCTTGCATCCCCCCTCCAAAAAATTATCCAGATGGCTGTGCACTATCCAGATGACTGTATCTATTTATAAGACATCCATACCACATTAATAATTCATCTTGCATCCCCCTTCCAAAAATTGCATCAGTAGGCTGTACAACTCGAAGATGGCTGCATCTAGCAAGACATCCACAACACATATTAACAAATCATATTGCATCCCCATTCCAAAAAAATAATTTCAGTAGGTTGTACACTATCCAGATGGCTGCATCTACCAAGACATTCAGACCACATTAACACCAACCAACCAAAATTCCTTCCAAAAAATGTCATCCCCAAAATATCAAGATATGAACGGCTGCCTCTTCAAGTCTGCGCAGGAGGGTTGCGACAATTTTGCCGGTTATGCCCCCTCTCCTTACAGTTACCACAGGTGACTACCCTCCTTTGGCGGCCGCGATCCTCGGTCCAAATCCTATTCTTCTTTGGCCGCCCTGGTTGCTTAGTAGCTCGTGGTGGTAAAACTCATACATTAGATGTGTGCTCCCACTGTTTATTATCACGGGTAGCGTGCAACACTTCACTATATGCAGTACGATATACACTTGATAGGTACTAGTGTTCACATAATTCATATGGATCATAATTTCTAACTCTCATTGAAGCTAATGCATGAGCACACGGGATCCCCAGGATATCTCACTTTCGACACGTGCAAGTCTTGCGTTCAAGATCGACGACGTCCACGTACTCCGCAGATTGTACCTGAAACTCAATCAAACCAGCAACACGAACATGCAATCGCCGAGCTTTTTTCCGTTTCTCTTTCTAAAATTGTCTCCTCATACGGTGTTAGACGACTTGTAAATGCTTACGACTCAAGATGACGCTTCTGATAGAACTCCATTAACTTGACCCGTATTTTCTCGACTTGTCTTGTAATAGGCAGGATTCTCGTACCCTTTAAGATGGCATTTGTGCATTCTGCTGCGTTACTAGTGAGCATTTCATACCGCCGTCCATCTACATATGCATCAGCCCATCGTTTCCTTCCGATTGCATCAATGTAAGTGAAAGCCTCTTAGTTGACTGCCCATATATCATTCATATATGCATCATACTCAAACGACTTGTTTGCTTTGGCGGCACTCCAAAATTTCATAACAATCGCCGCATCACTGAAAGCAACCCTAAATATTCTCGACAATGTGATGGCAACAATAACAATGCTTTGTAGAAGGTATGGTGTTCAAGAGCGCCGTAATAAGACCTTTTTGGCGGTCTGACACAATAGTCAAATTATTAGGCTCACCCAACGCTATATGCAGATTTGTAAGGAACCACTCCCAATTATCACGTCGCTCAACTTCCGCAAAGGCAAAAGCGATGGGCAGGAGCTTATGATTGACATCGTGTGTAACAGCTACAAGCAAGACACTAGGATACTTTGCTCGGAGATGTGTCCCATCTATCGCAATCATTGGTCTGCAAGCATTAATGAAAAACCTTAGACAAACTTCAAATGCCAAAATTTTTTTTTCTAAAACGGTCCTCGGACATGGTATCTATATTTGTTACTGTCCCTGGATTGGTCCTCTGCAATTCAATACAGTAACTAGGCAGCATTTGAAAGGACTCCTCGTAAGATCCTCGCACTACACGCAGGGCAATCTCCTTTGCTACATGTGACCTCCTGCAGGTAATAGTTGTCCCAAATTCCATTTGGTAGTTGTTCATGATCTCTTTTGGTTTCAAATTGGCATTTTGTCTGACTCTGTCCATGATGAACTCCGCAATTAGCAATCATGACGCTTGGTTGTGTGCCATCCCCATCATTGGCTTCTAGCATCTATGGACTGGATTATAAGTACGTACTTTGAATTGTGGTCCTGATTCCATGATAGAGGCATGAATGCGCCATGGGCAACTTTGATCTTTATAGCATGCTGTCACTTTGTAACTGTTGGTCCTCAATGCTTTAGAGTAAAGTTTCCATAAATTGCAAACTTAGCCAGAGTCTTCCGGAATGTGTCACGATCTGGAAATTCACGGCCACATTTCCCGTGCTAAATTGTTTCCAACATCTATATTCAATTGTTCATGTACCATGTTGTCGACGAAATTAACACCTTCACTTGAAGGACATGGGGATTTGTTTGGATTAGCCCCAACGACGTTGCTTCTGTCTGAGCCCACCACAATCACTGGAATTTGGCATGTGAAATTATTCTCACCAAAATTATTATCATCACCATACCCAGCCCCATCCTCTGTATTATCAACACATGCATTGTTGACTGGGTTAGCCTTGGCGACTCCTCTGTTCGAGCCCATCACAATCACTGGAACTTGTCATCCTAAATTATTTTCATCAAAATGATTTTCATCACCATACTCTGCCCCATCCTTTGTATTATCAAAACATGCATTGTTATATGGATTACCCCTGGCAACATTCCCTATGTTCGTGCCCATCACAACCACTGGAATTTGTCCGATGAAATTGTTCTCGTTAGAATGATTCTCATCGCCATAGCCTGCCCCATCCTCTATATTATCAACATCAATTTCTTGACCAAAATCATGCAGTGGACTTGTAATGTTTCGGACAGTTGAAAAATGCATGTCATTATCTTCTTCGAGATCGACTATAGGAAGGTATGGAACGGCTGTCATATCGTTCACTTCTTTTTCCTTTCAATTTGACATTACCTTGTTCCTCGATTTTCCATGAAAAGATTGATGCTTATCATTCCTCTGAAACCTACATATCATCAACAATATAACAAAATACAAGTAACGGATAGGGATTAATACTTGAAAAGTGTTTAATTTAGAATACAACATATTAACATACTTAGATTGTTCTCCTCCTCTACACTGTCCACTGTTTGAACTGTTAGAAACATATAAGTATATCCCATTTGTATCCCGACCCGATGCTTTCATCATTCTGTTTACATCATTATCGTCTTCAATGCTAGTAAGTGAAAATGCACGTCCATTGTGATGAAGGTATTGTATGCTTAAACTTTCAGTCGATGAATCCTAATTAGATGCTTCAATTGCCTCGGCAACCAATGACTCATATGTCATGTTGGTTGATAAATACCTCATCTTCTACTTTCCTCCATTATAGACGGGACGCATCATATCAAATTCAAAGTTTCCATCGTAGTGGAATATGATTAGGATGTCGCAGTCAGACATGTTGTTTAAAAAAATAAAAAAATTAGTAGATAATAGTGATAGGAACAGATGGTAAATATGTATGCATAAATAATGCCCATGGTGAAAGGGCAAGTATATGTTTAAAGTAAATCCATTGTGATATTCCAAGGAAAATACTTATTATACATGTTAAACAATGCCATACAGATTCTATGTACATTTTAAACGCTACACCAAAAAAAGGAATATGCAAAACAAATGAGATAATATAACTGTAGGAGCATATCCATCTTTTATAACAATTTCATGGGACAAGGTCCATTTGCTGTTAAAATTTATAGATCTTGCACAATGAAATAGTGGAAAAAGAATTAAAACGGGGCATGAATGTTGTGTTTTAGTTTAGGCTAAATAATACAGTTAAGAATAAAAGTGATGCATGTACTGTCAAATGCAAGCACATTGACAACCCTAAAACCAAAAAATATAAGCGGAAATTAAAGATGGTATTATCATTTTAGGAGAAGAAATCCACCGTTCAAAACTCTGGACGCACTTAGGTGCCATTTTCGCATTAACGTAAAAAAATGCACATTTAAAAACCGTAAACCCAAAAACGTATATGAAAATAAAATTAAAATACAAGTAGTGGTTTTTTAGGAGCAAATATCCACGGTTCGCAACTCTTCAAGCACTTGGATACCATCTTCTGGGACAGATCAAGGTCGTTGATTAGTTGTCTAGGGCTGGTAAAATATAAAAGGCAGAATACGAATCAACAAGTTCGATGAATGCCAAGATTTTGGGAAACTATCAAACTAATAATAAAGATTCATGTATGTACCTACCTCTTAAAGGAGTGCAACTACCACCATTAATGGAGCAAATAAAGAGCTGTAGTGAATTTTCGTCGCCAGGTAGTGATGCAGGGACCAGACGAAACGAAGATGTAAAAGGAAAAAGAAGATGCGTACGATTCTGAGTATTAAGTGTATTTACGAGGGATAGTCGATATCGACTATAGCGCTAAAAGATTAAAAAAAAAAAAGGGGACCGTGGAATTAGGGCCCAATCAGTCTAATATTTTTTATTGGGGCCAATTGCAATAATATGCTGTTTAGGAGAGTTTATGCCGTTAAATCCCATTTTTTTATTTTTTAAAATTTGATGATGCCAAAAATAGATTCGGACACCACCCGTCAAGGTATTAATGAAAGTATTAAATGCGGTAATAAAATGAGAGAGAGAGTTATAGTGGTTCGGTCAAGAGTGACCTACGTCCACTTCAAAATGGAGATCTTCGATTATGGTGAGAAGTTACAGGTATGAGAAAGGTAGTAAAGGCATGTAATCATTGCCCCTCAAGTGATGAGGAGACCCTGAATTTATAACCCTTCCCCAACAGATGGGATGCAAAATTAAAGCAACGTCTCTCTGGAGCCTGGAGCCTCAGACGTGTCCTCGAGGAACGAGCAAGGTGGAGGGCCTGGAGCCTCAGACGTGTCCTTGAGGAACGAGCAAGGTGGAGGGCAGGTGAGAGTTTCTTCGCGAGATTTGGTAAGAGCGGGTGAGGGGAGGACTTCGTCGTGATGACTCGGAGGCCTTGACGTGACGAGGCTTCCTTCAACGAGTTTCGAATATCAACTGAGCTAACCTGGCCTGACCCATGACCTTGGACGGACCGGGTTGTCTGGACCTGACTCTTTACCGCAATCCGGGTTGGGCCTGACCCATCATTTGCCCCTCAAAGTCCCGCGTTCAATAATTATTTGAAAGTGGGGCTTTCTGTGCATCCAACTCTTCCACAAGCTTCCAACAATTAGGCCCCCTTTTTTCTACTCAGTTTTGAAATTTTTAGAGTTCGAAAGAATCCTTCTAAATGGGGACTCTTTCTTCCCAAATCTATAAAACTTTGGAAATCCTGAACCAGACTCATTCCAAAATAGAAGAGAGCGTCTCTGGAGACCAAGGGGAAATCTGTAAGCAATGACGGATACAGTAGAGAAAAAACAGACGGAGACCGTTGTTGAGCGGACTGCAGCAATCGCGCAAGGGGCACTAGGCGAGGTTGAAGGAGAGGATGGCGTGGCTGATGGCGCTGGCGGGCGGAGCCCGGGCTTCCAGCCCGTGGGCGTCGCGGCAGCGGGAAGCACGGCGGCGGGCGCCCAGCCCGTGGGCGTCGCGGCAGCAGGAAGCACGGCGGTGCTGGGCGCCGCCAGGGGCGCCCAGCCCGTGGGCGTCGCGGCAGCGGGAAGCAAGGCGGCGGGCGCCCAGCCCGTGGGCGTCGCGGCAGCAGGAAGCACGGCGGCGCTGGGCGCCGCCAGGGGCGCCCAGCCCGTGGGCGTCGCGGCAGCGGGAAGCAAGGCGGCGGGCGCCGGGCGCCCAGCCCGTGGGCGTCGCGGCAGCAGGAGAGCACGGCGGCGCTGGGCGCCGCATGGGCGCCCAGCCCATGGGCGTCGCGCAGCGGGAACAAGGCGGCGGGCGCCCAGCCGTGGGCGTCGCGGCAAAGCGGGAAGACGGCGGCGCGGGCGGCCAGGGAGGCGCCCAACCCGTGTGCGTCGCGGCCAGCGGGAAGCAAGGCGGCGGGCGCCCAGCCCGTGGGCGTCGCTGCAAGCAGGAAGCATCGGCGGCGATGGGGCCGGCATGGGGCTCCCATACGTAGGGCGTCCGCGGCAAGCGGGAAGCACGCGGCGGGCGCCCCCAGCCAGTGGGCGTCCCGCGCAGCAGGTAATCACGACTGCGGCGGTCTCCAGCGCGTGGGGGCGTCCGCGGCAGCAGCACTAGGGCGCCGCAGGGGGCGCCCCAGTCCGGACTTGAAAGCAGAGGCATAGCAGCGGCACTGGGCGCCGCAGGGGTGCGCCCAGCCCGGGTGACGGCGCCACAGCAGCCAGCTGACGTCGGGGGAAGAAGAAGCAGCAGCAGCGCTGGGCGCCCATCCTTTGGCATTGTGGTAGGAAGGGAAAAAACGAGAAATTGCTTTAGCGCCGCAGGGGGCGCATGTGGTTTTGCAGCTATTCGAGGCTTAGGCGGTTTCGCAGCAGCTGGCGCCTCAGGTGGCACCCAGTCCTTCGGCATCTCGGCTAGGGAAGAAACAATAGTAGGGGGCGGTCATGCCGAGGGCAGTCCTTCTTCAGACACATTGGGCAAGTTGCGTCCGCGTTCTAAAAATGCTAAAGGAAAAATGGTAATTGATGATGACAGATCCAAGGTGAGTACCATTTATACCACAGTCAGCAATGATGATGATATGTCCAGGATCATCACTTTATATCATATTCCTTTCACCTTGATTTGTCGCCGGGCCGAAATTGATGAGCCAGCTTGTGATAACACATCGGGTGACATTGTTATTTACGAGGATATGCTTGAGGCTGGGCTGAGATTCCCTATGCCCCCCTCCGTCTGTCAAATTCTTCATTACTTCTCCCTGACTCCGGGGAGATTAGTGCCCAATGGATGGAGAATCATGCTGGGTTTTCTCGAGCTCTGGAGGAGAACACATAACGAGGAGGCATCTCCCATGGAGCTCCATGCTGCTTATAGTTTATTCGAATCTCCGGCTCCTAACAGGGGATGGTATTATTTCACCCCCAAGGGCGGCATACTGCTCACGGATTGCGCTCTAACTGTCACAGCTGGAAATTTCGTTTCTTCTTTGTTGGTGGCGAGTGGGCCTCAGAGGCAGACAGGGCTCTGGTGCCCAACAGTGGACCGACGCCAAAAGACGTGGTACGCCACTCATTTTCATCTCCTCATTATTCATTTGCATGCATATGCTCATCATTTTATTTGTTCCTTCTTCTTTTTTTTTATATATATAGAGTCACCAGTGCTCTCCGCGGATATAAAACGGAAACTGCAGGCCGTAAGAGATCATCCGGATAAAGATTTGGGTATTCTCCTTTCTAAAGAGAGTGACAGCAATTGTGGACCCTCTGTTGACCATTCTCCCCGTAGGACGGGTGAGCCTTCCCGGGCATCAACTAAGAGAAAATGTAAGGAGCTTTCAGTGGCTTAGGCGTACCTTTTCCTGATATTCTGTCTCTAACCATTCATTTTGCTTCCGCAGTGGTGGTCAATAGGGAGTTGGTCGAGGCCAAGGAGGCAATTGAAGATCGTCGTACAAGTGCTAACACCCATCTTGCCAAGATAGCGAGGGTAGGTATTGCCCCGAGAAGGGATTCTCCTCGTGTGATGATTGGTGATCTTCCTGTAACCACTCATCTAGTGGAGCCGCAGACGAGTTCTCCTGTCACTACCCATGTAGTGGCCCCCGCGGCTGTGCCTCATCAACCTATAACTTCTCTGGTTTCTGCCGCCACATCTGTACCTCCTGCCCCTCCGTCTGGTCCCAGGCCGCTGACTCCTCGAGAGAAGTTTTGGAGATTCCCAGCTCGTGACGTGATTACTCGGGTCAGCGCCCTTAGCACAGAGGGGATGATAGATGCTTATCTAGAAGGTTTATCTCAGGTAAAAGGTTGTCTGAATTTTAATTTTCTTCAGGTTTTCCTTTTGTATATGCATTCTCATTTCCCTTGATTTCTTCTTGCTCCAGATGTCAGCATCATCCATATGTTTATTTTCGAAGGCTCAGTTGATCAGTAAGCTGAAACAGGAGAATGCAGGTATTCATAGGGATCTTTCCGCAAGTCAGGGAAGAATTGCTGAACTAGAAGCCGCCAGGAAGATTTATGATGCTGATCTTCTAGCAGCTCGGGAGAGAGCAACCAGGCTTGAGATTGAGCTCTCAACGGCTCATATGAGGGCGACCAAGGCTGAGGCTGAGCTAGTGGCGACGCGCGAGGGTGCTTTGCTCAGTGAGACCGAGCTACGGAAGGCCCGCGAGAGGGCTTCGCTCAGTGAGGCTGAGGTTGTGAAGGCCCGCGAGAGGGCTTCCCTCAGGGAGGCTGAGTTTGTGGAGGCCCGCGAGAGGGCTTCACTCAGAGAGGCTGAGCTCGTGAAGGCCCGAAAGGGGGCTGAGCTCAGAGAGGCTGCTTTGAAGGTAGAGCTGAGGGCGACAGAGGAGAGAGCTATCCAGGCTGAAAATGACTTGGAGGACGGCCTGGCTGATGCTGAGAATAGCGTCGCCGATGGATTTATTGCTGGTTATGACGAACTCCGGAGAAAGATCACCGCAGCATTTCCCGATATCGACTTCTCGCGCTTTAAGGCGAGTGAGGCGCCTGATGAGGAGCCTGCCGACGAGCCTGATGGCAGCAGCGGGAGCTCAGGTGATTATGAGGATGATGGCGAGGATGAGGGGGATAATGAGAGTGACTAGGCTCATATGTATTTTTCTTTTTGTTTGGCAATTTATAGCCTATTGAAAGGAGCACATTTCTATAATAACATGTTCATTTCATTTATAGTCTACTTTGAACAATGAAATGGGAAATAAACAATTTTCATGCTTTTTGTACATTGGCCTACTTGTCACTGGTAATACCTCTTCAGATGTTCCGCATTCCACGGATGGAGCAGGGCCTTACCATCAGAATTTTGGATTCTGTATGTGCCTGGCCTTACTACTTCTGTCACGAGATATGGTCCTTCCCAATTTGGCCCTAGCTTTCCTTCGCGAGAGTCTTTAGTGGCGAGGATCACCTTTTCAGGACTAGGTCTCCTGGCTGAAAGGAACGAGGCTTCACCCTCGAGTTGTAGTATTTTGCCATGCGCCGCTTGTATTATGCATTGCAGACCGTGGCCATCTCCCTTGCCTCTTCTACCAAGTCGAGGTTGATGCGGAGTCCTTCCTCGTTGTTAATTGTGTCTTGGAGATGGACCCTGAGGGAGTGTACACCAATTTCGACAGGGATGACTGCCTCGGTCCCAAAAGCTAGCGAGAAAGGAGTCTCGCCAGTAGGGGTTCTCGGCGTAGTTCTGTATGCCCATAATACCCCTGGTAGCTCGTCAACCCAAAGACCCTTCGCCCTTTCGAGCCTGGTTTTTAGGTTGCGAAGAACTGTTCGGACCATGACTTCTGCTTGCCCATTTGCTTGTGGGTGCGCTGGACTGGAGTGGGGCTGCTTAATCTGGAGGTCGGTGCAGAAAGTGTTGAAGAGTTTGTTGTCAAACTGCTTGCCATTATCACTGACGATGGCGCTAGGTATCCCAAAGCGACAGACTATGTTTTTCCAAACAAAGTTTTTTACATTGAAGTCTGTGATCTTGGCCAAGGGTTCTGCCTCCGCCCATTTTGTGAAGTAGTCAATGGCAATGACTACAAACTTGCATTGGCCTTTGCTCAAAGGAAGGGGGCCCAGAATATCCATACCCCATTTGGAGAAAGGCCACGGGCTCAAAATGGAAGTCAACTCTTCTGGTGGCTGCCTGGTTACAGTGGCGAAGCGCTGGCACTTGTCGCACTTTTGAGCAAATTCTTTGGCGTCCTTCGCCATGGTTGGCCAGAAGAATCCCTGCCTTAGTGCTTTGTGGGCGAGGGAGCGTCCTCCAGAATGGTTCCCACATATTCCTTCGTGGATTTCGCGAAGAGCGTAATCAGCATCCTCAGGGGAGAGGCAACGCAACAGTGGTAGGCAATAACCTTTCTTGTAAAGGATATTTTGCAGAAGGGTGTATCTGGAAGCCCTCATTCTGAGTCTCTTCGCTTCAAGGTGGTCCTCTGGTTCGGTGCCCTCTTGGAGGAAAGCCTTTATTGGTGTCATCCAATTTGGCTCGCTGCCCTCTGATGCACAGTTGATGTTTCCAACCACTACATCTAACTTGCTCCTCTCCAACTGATGCCCGATGAGTGTAGGTTCTGTGGATGAGGCCTTCAATGACGAGGCGAGCCTAGCCAGTGCGTCTGCTGCAACATTTTGTCCTCGAGGAATATGGCAGATCTGAAAGCATTGAAAACTTTTGACCAATCCTTTGACCATGTTGAGGTAGTCTTGCATCCTTTCCTCCTTTGCCTCGAATTCGCCATTTATTTGATTCACCACCAATTGTGAATCACTGTGAGCAAGAACTGATTTGGCGTCCATTTCGATCGCCAACCTCAGTCCTGATAAGAGTGCCTCATACTCGGCTTCATTATTTGATGCAATGAAGTGGAGCTTCACTGCATACTTGATGGGTGTACCATCAGGGCTGATCAGGATGAAGCCAGCTCCGCCTCCGTCTGTGGTTGCCGAACCATCAACATACAATTTCCAGACCGGTAAAGGCGGGGTAATCGACCTCTGGGGAGGTACCCTGGGCGCTTTGGAGAAGATGTTGGGCGCCCGAGGGAAGCTGGGCGCCTAGGGTTTGAGGAGAGTCTCGGGCGCCCAGAGCTTGAGGGAGGAGCTGGGCGCCCGGGGCTTGGAGAAGATGCTGGGCGCCCGAGGGAAGCTGGGCGCCCAGGGTTTGAGGAGAGTCTCGGGCGCCCAGAGCTTGAGGGAGGAGCTGGGCGCCCGGGGCTTGGAGAAGATGCTGGGCGCCCGGGGCTTTGGAAGAGCCTGGGCGCCCGGGGCTTGGAGAAGAGGCTGGGCGCCCGGGGCTTGAGGGTTCTGAGGTGCTAGCAAGGAGGTGAGCACCGCTGTTTCATCTACTTGGTTTTCATCATAAGTGAATTCAGCTACGAAGTCAGCTAGAGCCTGTGCTTTGATGGCAGACCTTGGTTGATATTTAACATCAAACTCCCCCAGCTCTACCGCCCACTTCACAAGTCTTCCAGCTACATCAGGTTTCCCCAAAACTCTTTTCAAAGGTTGATCTGTTACTACCACCACGGTGTGGCCCTGAAAGTAGTGTCGTAAACGCCTTGCAGTGGAGATCAGGGCGAGGGCCAGTTTTTTCGAGCTCTGGGTATCTGGACTTTGCCCCTCGGTAGGCTCTGCTCACATAGTAGATAGGCTTTTGCGCTCCATCCTGATTCTTTATGAGAACAGAGCTCACGGCTGAAGGTGAAGCCGAAAGATACAGGTACAGCACTTCGCCTGGTGTAGCATGCGAGAGGAGAGGGGGAGCGGTCAGGTAAGCTTTGAGCTTCTGGAATGCTTCTTCAGCCTCGGGCCCCCATTGGAATGTTTTGCGGAGGATCTTGAAGAAGGGCAAGCACTTGTCTGCAGATTTGGAAACAAATCTGCTAAGTGCCGCAATCCTTCCATTGAGGCGCTGCAACTCCTTTGTGGAAGAGGGTGACTTCATATCTATTATGGCCTTGATTTTATCTGGGTTCGCCTCGATCCCCCTTTGGTCGACCATAAAACCTAAGAACTTTCCGGATCCTACACCAAAGGCACACTTCTCAGGATTCAATTTCATGCGAAAGAGCCTGAGAGTGTCAAAGGTCTCTTGCAGATGAGCGATATGGTCGGCTGCGGCGAGGCTCTTCACCAGCATGTCGTCTACGTAAACCTCCATGGTCCGCCCGATTTGAGAGTGGAACATCTTGTTCACTAGACGTTGATAGGTGGCGCCTGCATTCTTCAGTCCGAAAGGCATGACCCTATAACAGTAGGTTCCTTTCGGGGTGATGAATGATGTCTTCTCCTGATCCGGGGGGTGCATGCTAATCTGGTTGTATCCAGAGTATGCATCCAAGAACGAGAGTAGTTCATGACCTGCTGTGGCGTCGATGAGGAGGTCAATCCTTGTTAGGGGGTAGCTGTCCTTTGGGCACGCTTTGTTAACCTCCGTGAAGTCAACGCACAGGCGCCATTTTCCGCTGGCCTTCTTCACCATCACAACATTTGAGAGCCATTCAGGGTAGGCTACTTCCCTGACAGCCCCATTCTCCAGCAACTTCCCGACTTCATTGTCCATTACTTGGGCCCTTTCTGTGGAGGCCCCTCTAAGCTTTTGTCGGACAGGCTTGTAGCCAGGGTCGACATTGAGGCGGTGGGTTGCGACGTCGGGATCAATCCCTTCAAGATCCGCATGCGACCATGCGAAAACATCCATATTACCTCTCAAGAAGTCTGTCAGCTGGCTGGCCCGATCCTCAGGGAGAGAAGAGCCAATATGTACTCTCCTGGCTGGGAAGTCTTCATCTAGGACCACTGAGGTGAGCTCCTCGACTGGTTCTCCTCTCTCTGCCGTGGTTTCATCTCTTGGGTCCGAGATTTCGACTTGTAACGCCTCCTGCGTTTTCTTGGCTTTCATAGAGGAGACGTAGCATTCCCTTGCTGCTACTTGGTTCCCTCTTACCTCTCCGATCCCATTAGGAGTTGGAAACCGGAGGATGAGATGAAACGTAGAGAGGACCGCTCTTAAGGCATTAAGAGTTGGACGCCCCAGGATGATATTGTAAGCCGATGCGCAGTCAATCACCAGGAAATTGACCATTGTTGTGGAAGTTCGAGGCGCAGTCCCGGCTGTGACTGGCAGTGTGATTGCCCCAAGGGGATACACCTTCTCTCCCCGAAAAGCCGATGAGAGGAAACTTGACGGGCTGCAACCTCTCCCGTCCCAGCCTCAGCTTGTCATAAGTTTCTACAAACAGAATGTCTGCAGAGCTTCCACTGTCTCCCAGGATCCTATGCACTTGAAAATTGGCGACCGTCATTGTGAGCACTAGAGGGTCGTCGTGAGGGTGCTGGATCCCCTCCAAATCCTTGTCTGAGAAGGATATAACTTCATTATCTCCATGCCTTGGCGCCTTAGACGGGCGTGCCTCCTCAGGATGCCTTGCCTTTCTGGCATGGGCCTTCATGGCCGAGAGCGACTCTGTTAGCCCTCCAGAAATTGTTCGGATTTCTCCGATCGGTTGCTGATTCTCCTGATTGTGAGGCGGAGGTGGTGGAGGTGCTTGTCCCCTGCCGGCAACATACTGACGTAGGTGGCCGTGCTGGATGAGACCCTCAATCTGGCGTTTGAGCTCATAGCAGTCGTCAGTGTCATGGCCATGGTCGCGATGGAAGCGACAGTATTTGTTCGGATTCCTCCGATTCGGAGGAGACTTCATCTTTCCTGGCCATTTTATGGCTGGGTCATCTTGTATTTGGAACAAGATCTGCTCCACCGTGGCCGTGAGAGGCGTGAACACTAGCCTGTCCCTTTGTGGAGCGGGACCAAGTCGGTCTCTGACAGGTACTCTCTCTGTCTTGCTCCGCTTGTTGCTAACTTCCTTCTTCTCGTCTCTGCTCCTCTCTTTTCCCTTATTGTTCGCTCTGGAGGATTCTCCGCGCCTCGCCCTGGTGATGTCTTCCGCATTCATATACTTTTGGGCTTTGGCCAATAGTTCCGAGAAGCTCTTCGGCGGGCGCTTCATTACGGAAAAGAGAAAGCTCGAGGAACGGAGGCCTCCAAGGAAAGCCGTCATGGAGACCTTGTCGTCGGGCTCCTCGACTTGGAGTACCTCCTCGTTAAAACGAGTGAGGTAACTCCTTAGGCTTTCATTCTCCTCCTGCTTTATACTAAGCAGGTGTGTTGCGGGCTTCTGGTGGCGGCGCCCACCTATGAAGTGCGAGACAAAAGACTTGCTCAATTCTCCGAAGGTGGCGATGGATGCTGAGGGAGATTTGCGAACCACTGGCGGGCAGAACCTTTCAACGTGGTTGGAAAGGCTCTGCACATTATCTCGTCAGGGATGTTGTGGAGCTGCATCCTGGTTTTGTAAGTTTCAAGATGGTCTAATGGATCCTTCCTCCCATCAAAGGTTTCCATGGACGGCATTTTGAACTTCCTTGGAAGTGGGTAATGTACTATATCGGGTTTGAACGGTGTATCTGTCCGCCCGACTAGATAATCCACAGTCTCCGGTGCCTGGGCCTTCATTGCATTGAAGACATCGCCCAGTTGATTCTGCATCTCTTTTGATTTTTTCCTCCCAGTGATTGTGAAGCTCCCTGGATGGACCGGGGAAATAACTTTCATCTTCCATGCAGTGATTCTCACTTCCCCCTTCTTGGAAGTGAGAGTCCTCCTCGTCCTGAGGGAAGGGTCGAGGTGGTAACCCTCCATGGGCTCTACCAGGGGGTGGAGGAACTTCGTGGTCATGGAAGCTCTGATGTGCTCCTCGGCCATGGGGGCCATGATGTGCTCCTCGACCTTGGGCGCCATGATGAGGGGCGCCCAAGTGAGGTGCTCTTCTCTGGGCGCCGAGAGTATGGGCGCCTTGGTGTGGTGCTGCTCCGTCTTGGGCTCCTGGGAGACGGGCGCCCGGGAGAGGTGCTCCATCCTGGGCGCCTGGGAGATGGGCGCCCGGGAGAGGTGCTCCATCCTGGGCGCCTGGGAGATGGGCGCCCGGGGATGGCGCCCGGGTGAGGGGTTGGTTGCCGTGGAGCCTGCCTCGGGATTGGCACCTCTTGCTGCATTCCACCAAACGGTGCTCCACCCTGGAGTGCTCCTCCTTGTCCCGCCAGCATGAGTTGCAAGATTTGTTGGTTTTGGGCCAACAGCTGTTGCATGGTTTCCAGCATCTGCTGAGGAGTCGGTGCAGGGGGGAGAGTATTCGGAGAGGGGTTACCCGGTGGAGGACCATTATTTCCCTGGGTAGGGGAGTCTGGGCGCCTGGAAGGACCCGGACCTGTAGCTTGGACGGGATTGTCTTCTCGTCTTACGGATCTTGTGCTGATCACCATGATTTTTAAAATAGGATGAGAACTTTGTTCGTTCCCACAGACGGCGCCAAACTGATGATGCCAAAAATAGATTCGGACACCACCCGTCAAGGTATTAATGAAAGTATTAAATGCGGTAATAAAATGAGAGAGAGAGTTTATAGTGGTTCGGTCAAGAGTGACCTACGCCCACTTCAAAATGGAGATCTTCGATTATGGTGAGAAGTTACAGGTATGAGAAAGGTAGTAAAGGCATGTAATCATTGCCCCTCAAGTGATGAGGATACCCTGAATTTATAACCCTTCCCCAACAGATGGGATGCAAAATTAAAGCAACGTCTCTCTGGAGCCTGGAGCCTCAGACGTGTCCTCGAGGAACGAGCAAGGTGGAGGGCCTGGAGCCTCAGACGTGTCCTCGAGGAACGAGCAAGGTGGAGGGCAGGTGAGAGTTTCTTCGCGAGATTTAGTAAGAGCGGGTGAGGGGAGGACTTCGTCGTGATGACTCGGAGGCCTTGACGTGACGAGGCTTCCTTCAACGAGTTTCGAATATCAACTGAGCTAACCTGGCCTGACCCATGACCTTGGACGGACCGGGTTGTCTGGACCTGACTCTTTACCGCAATCCGGGTTGGGCCTGACCCATCAAAATTTATCATACCAATTTTACCACTTTTAAGCAAATTTCTTTTTAATTTTTAACAAAATCTTTCCCCTTACCATCATTGTCAGCGTCTCTAACAGTGATATTTTGACTTTTTTGTTTTTTTAAAAAAAATTTATGCATTCACGTGATTATATATACTTTTTGTACGAACACCACCATTGAACTCGTCTCGTCGAGATCTTTCTATAGACAGGCATTTTGAATATGTTAATTTCGAAGTCGTTTGTTTTTCATGTTACTGTTTGAAGCTCTTAGTGTTCTTCGTATTACTGTTTTGGTCTCTAAGTACTGTTTTCATGTTTTTTTTTTATTATGTTACTCTTTCTTATATTACGACTGTTTTGATTAGAGTAAAGTCTTTAAAATAAATAATAATGTTATTGTTTCTTATATTATTGTTTTTTATGTTACTGTTTTGATTCGAGTAGGAGAATTTAAAATAAATAAATAATATTACTGTTTGGATTAGAGTTGGACTTTTTAAAATAAATAAAAATATTACTGTTTCTTATGTTACTATTTTGATCAGAGTATAAGTCTTTTTTTTTTTTTTTTGATGAAACCGGGTATGAGTCTTTAAAATAAATAAATAAATAATATTATTGTTTATTATGTTACTGTTTTGATCAGAATAAAAGTCTTTAATGTTATTGTTTTTATGTTACTTTTTTTTATTAAAATAAAAAATAATAAAAATATATAAATAAAAGCCTCAAATAATGTTATTGTTTTGATCAGATTGAGTATGTTTGGATCAGAATAAGTGTTTTTAAAATCAAATAATAAATTTTAATAAAAAAATCAAATCGTTACATTGCTTTCAATTTTTAAGGAATTTGGATGTAACATCTTATTGATAAAGTACTTCTTGAATATCCATATATAAACTTGAAATCATGGGAATCTCAGTGAAGAAACTCATCAATCCGTTTATTAATTAATTAATTTATTTATTTTGGTGAAACCATCATCTTTCCATAGAGAGACTCAAATCACCAAACAAGCTCAAAGAAAATGAAGGATGAAAATATGAGAAGATATCCTCATAATTCACACCTAGAACTAAGCTAGCTAGAAATACACTAATCACAATGAGCTTGAAAATCAATAGATGGAAGCTCAAGCAATACAAAGTTGCAGTTTAATATCTTTTTGCAGCTTCTGTTCTATTGAGTTAGATTTAACAAGGAAATTATATGAACGAATGAGCTACTATTCATCACTTATTTTAACACTGAAGTTCTATCCCAGATAAAGAAACCACATCCAAGCATTTGTTTTGGTGAGATGAGAAGGTGAGATGAGTGAAATAACTTCATAACTCACTTGGATGAGTCCCAAAGGACATATGGGGTTGAAAGGAACAGACAAGGGCTACGTATGTGAAAAAATCAACTTCATCAAAAATAAATTAAAATGTGAAAATGGTTATTTTTGTCTCAGCCATTGCAAATATTTGCAAATGTAAACTATCAAGATGAAGGGTTAGAATAATTGGATAGAGTTTTTTTTTTTTTTTTTCCATAAACCACGTCATGAGAATCTTTCAATCACTCGTTCCTTTCATGTTTGATGCCTCATCCAGGTCTGTGTATGTATAAATATATATATATAAATATTCATGTGCATCTATCCCTCGCCATAGATTGAGATATACTTACATAATTGAAAAAAAATATATATATATATATATTCATTTTGGTTAACTCTTTTAAAGGTTGCTCGCTTGGGTGGGTGGGGATTAGATTATCTAAGATAATTGAGAAGGAAAAAGTCATATGCTAACGTGACATTTTCACTTAAAACATTGAAAAAACAGAAAAAAGCCTTACTTGGCTCTTTTGCTTTTAGAATATTGTAAATGTTTTCAGACGAGCTCTTAAATGATCATAAAGAAAACTCAATAAAAAATTAAACACTAATACAGACTCTTTAGAAAACTCAAAATCTGAAAATTTAAGGTTATTTTCACAAGATCATTTCCATTTTTATAGTATCTTTCTACCCTTTGGCTTCTGCTAGAGATGCTTATAACTAATTAATATTCCACATGCATTGACAGACAATATAGAGGAGATAATAGCCTTAAAATATATTTTTTGTCAAGTTAAAAATAAAGAATAATCACTCAATACAATAACCAATAAAAAAGAAAAAAAAATCAAAACAGGGAATATATCCTTTACTCTATAAATTAACCAAAGGGTGCAAGAATGCACCTCTGACAACAATATACAAAAATCAAACCCAGAAAAGATTTCATGGTTTTTTTTTTTTGGTTTGACAACAAAACAAGCATAAGAGAGATGAAAAAGGAGACGTATGAGGAGAAAGAAAAGACAGAGAGACTAGTGCATCATCTTTAATATTCTTCTCCCTATTTATCAGCATTATCACCTCCATCTTTGTTCATCCAAGTATGAAGTTAGTGACCGGAACACATCTTCCTCACAGGGGATCGTCAAGCCCGTGTCATAATCAAAGCCAAACTCCTCTTCTGCTCTTTGAAGTAGGCTCTGGAACACAGGATGAGTTAAGTAAGAGATTGGAACGATGAATCTGCTCTTGTTCTTTCCAACATAGACTGCAAAGTGTCCCTTTGGGACATCCAAAGGAAGGCCTTGGTCATCTGAATCACAGCCTTGTTTCCTTCCCAAGCTAGAGCATCTCTTTAGGATTTGCTTAAAGGCAGCTGCTTGAGTACGCTTGTTTGATTTTCCTAGAGCCATGGCCGTGTAAAGAAATGAGAGAGATTGAAAGATATGGATGGTGGTGGAGGTGAGGAAGAGAGTGAGAGAGATGGGTATCTATAGAGTGAGTAAGAGCAATGTCATGTGGGTTGTGGGGACAAATGACAGAGCACGGGTGTTTTGGACATGTATTAGGTTGACATGTTGGGTTCTAAACTCATTGGCATTAATCTATCTATCTCTCTCTCTCTCTCTCTAAGATCCCGGTCCCACCCAATTATATTTATTACATTTTATTAGAATATTATTATTATTATTTTAATTAAATATATTTTAGTTATTTAAGTGGTTAGGATTAAGTGGGGCACACTTTATATTATATGTTTGGATCGGTAAGTAAGGTTACTAGGTAGATGACCTGACCTGCAGCTTGACCCAATGACTTAAGCCTATGGATTATTCTCTCTTAATCTAATCCCTATTTTAAAGAGCCACACTTCTTATCCATCTCCACTTCTCTCTGCAACTCCTCCAAGTTCTTCGCCTTTTTCCTTTTTCAACTTCCCAAGTCATTGCAACTTTAAAATCCAGCCATCAGAATCAAGATCAGATAATACCATTATTCTTCGCTTGACTTTCTTATCTCATGTAACATTCTCCTCAAACTATTAGGAGTAGATACTCTTAGGTTATCTTCTTATTCTTTTCAATGGTAGCTTTTGAATAGGAATACCATAGATCTGTTCGTTTGAGCATTTCTTTTCTATCTCTTCTGTCAGGTTGGTGTTAGGATTGTTATCGAGCGTTGTAGTAGTCTCGATTGGATATTGGTTAGGATCTATTACATTTTTCGTCAAACCTCGGTGAAAGGCGAATACATTATCATGATTTGATATTGAATAGGTGTTTTAATCTTTGATTCCTATTAAATGCATATAGGTTTGTTTAATTGCCTTTTTCTAAATGATAATGATAGATTATGGATTTTAAATGGATGTTTGGGATATTTTATGATTTAGGAATGGAAATGTGGATTCCATTTATTTCTAATGGAATATGATTTTTATGGATTTTGGTTGGATTGGATCTCTCTATTGGTACAGAGAGGAAAATGGATAAAAAAGGGAAAATTCCCAAATCTCGTGACTGTACGAACTCGGCCGACGAATTGATTGAACGTTGAACGTTCGAACGTTGCCATTGAACGTTCGAACGTGCCTTGTCTGGGCTAAAGGGTAGAGACATCAAATGTTTGAACGCGCTCCATAAACATTCGAATTTCCTCTCCCCAGAGCCAAAAACCCGAGGCGTTGAACGTTTGAACGTTGCCCTCGAACGTTTGAACGTTTAGTGCACTTAGGCAATTTATGATTCTTTTCAACTAATTTGGCTCTATATAATTTTGGAAATTATGGTATCGTGTATGAGACTTCATATGGATTTAATAACCTTATTTAACTACCTGGACTTTGCATAAGAACCGTCTTTGGGCATATGGTGTCTATCGACGTAGGATTTAAATATCTGGCATGGCTTTTAATGAACTCTAGCAAGAAATGGTCAATACAACTCTAATGGAAATCCTACATTGGATCTATGCACCATGAATTTCGAGAGATGTAACGTCCCTAGCTTACTAACGTTTATCATTGTGTGTTGACAAGTATATGGATATACATCTAACCTTAGGTTGATTTATACTATGTCTTGACCTTTGTATTCGCATTCATATCTTGGTTTATGTTATGTATTCCTTTAAATGCATACCCTATTGTGTTGTTATGGACTGTGAGGTGGCTTGACAAATTATGAATGACAATTCGACTATGATATGGAATATGGAATGACCAGCACTTTATTTGACTTAGGACTCTTGTGTCGGAGCATTATTAATCAGGTCTATTATGTATATATATATGTTTATGTGTTTATGTGGGTCATTTATAGACGACTGCAGATCGATATATGGACGGTTGATCATCGATGTGACCAGATCACTTATAATCCGCTTTGAACCATGACAGGTTATCCTAATATTTTGATTGGTTTATGACCACCAATGTTATGGACGGGCTTTCCCGATTTATATAAGGCTGACCACCCACAACGGGGACGCTTGTCACCGTGTGAATTATATATTGCTCCTTTGTGTCATCTGGATTTATGTCATACGTTCGCTCTCATTATTATCATTGTCATTGCTTCTATATGATCTCATTTGTTTATGCTCATCTTGATATCGTATTTTAATTTCGAATTATGATCATATTCTTGCTATTTACTTTGTAATATGTGATGCATAGGTACCAAGCCCAACTTTACCGAGGAGATGCAGGAGGATGAAACGTTTTAAATGTTTGAGCTAACTGACAAATCCGAATGGGATGCCGGAGATGGTTTTGGAGCTGTCTGAGGCAGCATGAGAGTGAACGTCATCTTAGAAATCTTTAGATGAACTTTCTCTTAATGATTAGACTTCTTTTAGAAATTGTTTAATTTATTCTGCAACTTTAATTATTATTCTTTTATCTAATTTTTGTGTTGGGTCTCATTTATGAACATTGAATACTAATTGAATAAAGCTTCCGCTATATTTAATGAAATTTCTTTCGACTCACTACATCTTGGTATGTTATGTAGGTCCACTTTTGGAAGCTTGCATCATATTAAACACAGAAAATTTAAATTTGATTTATTTTTTCACGATTTTCCCTAATTCTTATTTTAGAGACGTGACACTCTCAATCTCATATGTCAAAGTTGCAAGTTTCTACAAGACCATTTCTCTCAATTTTTTTTTTCTCTTTTGGATTTACCAAATCTTGTGACACGCAGTCTGGATTTCTTTGTTTTTAGTTGTATTTTTGGGATTTGAGTTTTCAAAGTTTCAAGCAGACCAGCTTTCATTTGTGGCCTCTGTAAAAATATTTTCTTTAATTCTAGGTGTCTTTGGCCCAGTTTTCCATTTTCTAGTCTTGATTTCAAGAACACCCATTTTTTGTTCCTTGCTTCTAAGAACATATGTTATGTCTATTATTAGTTTTATTATTAAATTACTAGTAACCCTTTTTGGCTCTGTTCTCCATTTTTAGTTTTCATTTCAAGAAAATTCCTTTTTTTTTATTTGTTTCTAGGAACTTTTGTTCTGTCCATTAATACTGGTGTTAAATTACCAATAACCATTCTTTTATTCTGCTCAACTTTACCTTCCACACTTGTTTTGGTGAAGTTTTGTTCTCTCTCTCCCTCTCTCTCACAGGTAGTGCACTCCCGCAAAGCAACTGCTGTACTGGAGAGTACACCCTGCTGCTGTTTGTTTGTTTATGATTGTAGGGCCTGTGATACTGTGGATTGAATCAGAGGAATACATCAGCATTGCTGTGTTTTTTCAGCATGCTAAAGAGACAAAGCCTTGTAGAAACCATGTGTCCTCTAGAGCTTGCTCGGGCCATTGAATGCCTGATTAAAGTGGATGACTTCTCGACAATACTAAAATCCCGGTACACTACTTCATTGCCTTGTAGCCTGTGATTGTGATCTGGAGACCAAGTATAATAAACTATTTATTGTACGCTGTGCCAATATTGAATTTTCTCTTATAAAGCATCATACAAAATCACAAGTTCTTCGTATCTTTGTTTCAGGGAAATGGTATTGATGATGCCAAAAAGGGTAAATTCGGACACCACCGGTCAGATAATTAATGCTGTGCAGTAAATGAAGAGAGATGAGAGATTTATAGTGGTTCGGTAAAGCGTGACCTACGTCCACTTCAAAATGGTGATGTTTGATTAATGTAGAGAGTTACAGATATGAGAAAGTAGGGAAAACCATTCCTCCTCTCAAGTGATGAGAGGGCTCTATTTATAACCTTTCCCAACCAGGTGGGGATGCGATCAGTTCAACGTCTCTTTGGAGCCTCAGTCGTGTCCTCGAGGAACGAGTCAGGTGGGAGGCAGGTGAGATCTTCTTCGTGAGACTTGGTAAATGCAGGTGAGGGGAGGACTTCGTCGCGATGACTTGGAGCCTGAGGTGACGAGGCTTCGTTTAACAAGACCCGGATCTCAACAGAGCCATTCTGGCCTGACCCACGATCCTAGACGGACCGAGTTACTCGGACCTGACTCATTACCACGATCCGGATCGGGCTTGACTCATCAGGTATTATAATCTATGAATTTTTTTATGGTCATACCCGTTTTGTATTTTCTAACTTTCTGGCAAAGAGAAGACAGGACAAACGCTCCAAGTCCAACAAAGAAATTTCCCTAAATCTTAATCTCTTGATCCCCATTGCTACACCGCATTTATTTTTTTTTTTTTTTTTCATTTTCTAAACTACCCCTCCCTCTTCCTCTCCCCCTCCCCACCAGTCACCGGCGGGAGGGATCCCCTGCCGGCCAGCCGGCGGCCTCCCTGCCCCCTCCTCTATTTTCTCTCCCTCTCCCTCCCCCTCCTCTATTTTCTCTCTTTCTCTTCCTTCCTCTTCTTCTCTCTCCTTCCCGCCCCCCTCCCCCTCCCAGGCTCCGACGGGGAGGGAGATCGCTCCCTGCCGCCCGATCTCCCTCCCCGTTGGCGGCTGGGAGGGGGAGGGGAGGGGAGGGAAGAAGAGGAAGGGAGAGAGGGAGAGAAAATAGAGGAGGGGGGAGGGAGGAAGAAAGAGGGAGAGGGGGAGAAAATAGAGGAGGTGGGAGGGAGGCCGCCGGAGAGGGGGGGTGGGGTGGGGGAGAAGAAGAGGGGAAGGGAGGAGAGGTAGTTTAGGAAATGATAATTTTTTTTTCTTTGGGTTGTAGAGTGTGAGGACCCGTCCCCTAGGCATACCTGGTGGGACCCAATTTGACCAAGTCAACCATAGGTCATCCTAATTACAGATGGGCTTCCCTTGGAGAATTATGAATTTAACCTTAGGATGACCCAACTACCCGTGGCCTGACCCATTACCCATTAATTAAGAGGGCACTTTAGTCAAACCCTACCCCACCTTAATCCCATGTGAACCCCACCCATCTTTTCCACTCTCATCTTACCCATCCCCTCACCCATGTGAGCCCCACCTCACTCATCTCACTCTCATCACACCCCACCCATCTCATCACCCATTTCTCCCTTTTCCTTTACTTAGGTCAAACTCTCTTCATCTCTTTTCATTCACTCCTCACCACAACAGCAGCCCCCCCCCCCTTTTCCTCTCTTTCTCTCATCTCTCTCGTTCTCCACTCCCTCTCCTCACTTCACTCACCGCCTCACCGAACAACGAGCACGCCGCCGCCAGCCACCTTTATCTCCGTCGGACTCCTCTCCCTTCTCCAGTCTCTCATCTCATCTCTCAAGCATCTCTCCCTCTTCCCAGCTCTTTGCTGCCCCACCATCTCCGACCCATTTCCGTCACAGCCGAGCCGCCCCGTCGCCATCGGAGACCACCTGCGCCACTGCCGGCCACCATCTTCTTCTCCTCTCTCATCTCGGCTCTCTCTTTCCCTCATCCCCCTCATCATCTCTTCTTCTCCCAACCCTTGCCGCCCACTGCCGGACTCCGAGCACGGCGCCATCGCCATCGCCGTGGATGATCTCCTCGATCACTGGCAGCCACTCCACCTCTCTTTTCTCCATTTTTCGTTTCTTCTTCTTCCCTGTTTCTCTGTTTCCTTTCTCTGTTTTCTCCTTCTCCCTTAATCCTCTCTCACTCCTCCCAGCCAACGAAATTACCCAGCCCCTCCATTTCTCTCTATTTTTCCATTTCTTTCCCTCTCTCTCTCTCTCTGTGTTTTCCCCATTCTTCCCCTTCACTGTCTTACTCTTTCTCTCTAATTCTCCATTTCTTTCTCTCTCTGTTTTCCCCATTTTCCCCTTCACTGTTTCACTCTTTTCTCTCATCTCTCACTCCTCCCAGCCAACAAAATTACCCACCCATCTCACCATTTCTTCATCTCACCTCATCTCTCCACTCCACTCCACTCCACTCCACTCACTGACGTGAGTCAACTCCCATTCCACCCATCTCACTCTTTCTCTTTCTTTCTCTCTAATTCTCTCTCTGTTCTCTCTCTTTCTTGCTCCATTCTTTCTTTCTTCTATTCTGTCTTCTCCTTCTTGCATCCTAGTGGGCCACCATCATCACCACTAATTTAGTGGGCCACCAATCAAGTGGGCCCCACAACCTCCGATCACCATCATCTTCGTGTGGACCCCGCGAGCTCCCCATCTCCAATTTGCAAGCCACCACTCCATTCCCTTTCTCTGTTTGGTAAGCTCCCCTTTCCCTAGGTTTGGTTTATGTGCTTTGGGTGTGGAGTTGTGTTAAGATAGCTTAGAGCTTCCCTTTCTTCTAATTTATGTTTTAATTTAGTTTTACTTTGCTAATTATTCCTTAGGTTTGATTTGTTGGGCTTTGAGCTAGTGCTTCTGGATTTGGACATCTCCAACGAAAGGCAAGTAGACATGCTTAGATTCTTTAATTAAATTGATTAACATGCTTAGATTGGTAATTACTGTCTTTTATGGATGTTTGGTATGATTTATGTATTTGGATGGTTGATTGGATGATATGATAAGTAGAATTGTTAGTTTAAGCCCTTTTTATGTGTATTTGGCCATTGATGGATGGGAATCCCCCATTTGGAAGATCAATGGCCCATTGGTGATAAGGTCATGATGTGGGAGGTGTGTCTGATGTATGAAAGTGATTAGTGAAGATCTGGGATCCATTTAATAGGATTTTGATGAGAAATGGAAGATGGCAGAATCTTAAAATATGGATTTCGTGTGTGCCCGGTCGACCCGGTCACCGATGAGGTCAACCGAGCACACAGTGGATTGACCCTCAGCTGGGAGCTGAAATCACCCACAGAGTACAGAACCCAGTGTACTCGGTCGACCGACCAAGAGGCTCGGTCGATCGAACACACTGAGAAATCCCCCCCACCTGCCAGATGTTTATTATAATGTCCGCAGTGTACTCGGTCGACCGGGGAACCATCCAGGTCGACCGGGGACACTGCAAATTGTGATTTCTGCTTCCAAGTTAACTATCCATTTCCACAGAGTACTAGGTCGACCGTGGACCCATGATGTCGACCTGGTACACTGTAGATGATCATTTTCTCAGATTTGGACCCTTTTATGATTTGATCATGTGTGGTCCCCGTTGACCTTCCATTTGGACTATTTGGGATACGCTATACACGAGTCAAGGGCCGGGCTTAACCTTGACCCGTGTAGCCATCTAAGTAGGGTCTTGGGTTGTAAAACGGAACCTGATTCAAGGGTTATGGATGTCTTATGATGCTAAATACCTACAGGAGCACCAAGGATACTTAATAAGCATCTGGGACTCCGTGATCACTGTCTTAGGTGGAGTGGGACCTTGGACCTGAATAGAGGGGCAGCAATCATCGATGGATTTGGGATGTGTGGTATCTATGTTGATGAAACGGACACTAAGGCTGGTTGGTAGATCCGAACCTTGGATGTAGGCCTTGAGAGGTACTATAAATCAGGGCATTGCACTTAGGCTCTGATCCATGATCACGGTCCGTATTGGATGAGATGTCAGGACATGGCACTTGAAGTCCTGACCGATAATATTGGGAACTTAACGATAGATACTGATAGACAGACTGTATATTGAGATAATACCAATTAAGCGTATAGAGAAGCGGAGTTTACAAGGGTATGCATTATTAACCATTGGGAACCACAAGGATGGACTAGCTATACCCGAACTCCGTGTCTCGTACCCTTGACTATTATCATCTCATATTAAGAATAATAAGGCTATCTAGTTCGGAGTACCCCCACTTAGTGATCTGTAGATTTGTGGTTGTACGATTGGTCTGCCGAGGGTTATGATGCCAGCATGGACATTGATATTGGTTAGTCTGCCGAGGGTTATGATGCCGGCATGGACATTGATATTGTGATGTGATTGACACAGTAGGTACCAGGTGTGGGTGGGGTACTGAGACCGCCGGCGCTCGGACCGGGTGTATGGATGGACGGTGATATTGATCTAGCACGTAAGTCCAATGACTGGGACTTGGCCGTGGCTATGGATATTGTTGGTTGAGATAGCACGTAAGACCAATGGCTGTGACTTGGCTGTAGCTATGGACATTGATGGATTCTTGTACGCTCTTATTCGACGTGACGACAACTGTGGGTGGCTATGACCCCATGGTTGGTGTCAATCGACAGTTGTTGGGACGATGACGATGGGCTGGCTCTGACCCCCACGTCCTTTGTACTTCAACTGTGGACGTACCTTTGTGTGCTTCTATGTATGTGAATTGGATGTATGAATATCATATATTATGGATATCATTGTTTATTGTCTTTAACTGCCGCCGTTGATACGGTTGGATCTGGATGCGATGGTTATGACTATGGTAATGCTACTTCCTCTATTTACTTCTGTTACTGATGACTCTGATGTGCTTGTGTGGTTTATTTGATGTTTCGATGGCTTCTCTCATCTACTTGTTATGTTGTATCAAACATCTGTTATATCAATATCTTGATTATCGTTCATGCACTACACTCTACACTGCTTTATGTTGCACTCTGATATTCTATATTATTATCGAGATACTAATCATGCAGGTACAGCTGGGATCAGGTATGGTCTTCTTTCCTATCTAATGATATAATGTATTGCCATCTAAACATGCCTATTTGCCTGGCACTTCGAGCCTGACCCAATCCTTGGTGTCTCCAGGTATCTTCTCTTCCGCTTTCTTTGATTGGTTGTCTGCTTGGCGGCTGATCTGTTGCCGCAGGGTTCAGAGATTGATGCAGTTAGTGCATCGTGAGGCGTCTATCATATAGGTTTATATTCTTTCCTTTTCTTGTAGCTGGCCGTGTTGGCCTAGGATTGAATAGTTAGTTTAATTATGGAAAGTACCTTGTAATTCCTTAAAATGAAATAAAATTTTAGGGCCTTGTCCATTTACCTGCTCATATGAGATTCACACTTGGATTTTCCGCATCTCTTGGGTACTTTCTCGTAGCGCCCCGAGATTCGAGGCGCCCGGATTTTGGGGCGTTACATAGAGAGATATTTTTGTGGTGCCAATAGAGCCCCTCGTACCTAAAATATGATTCTATCTTGATGATCGATGTTAATAAAGAGCTTCTTGTTTCAAAGACCCTCGCATTTTTCCCCTTTCATGAGCACAACATAACTGCCACTGATAATAATTTCCAAGTGAAGCTTGACGGTTTGTCTTTTTGTCATGAAATAGAATAAAGGAGAGTTGAAATGAGCTGCAAGGTTAGATTTTTTACCCAAAGAGGTGTTCGGGGAGATTGCAGGATAAGGCAGTAGTTTCTTTTATTTCACTCAATCCAAATAACTCCGTTTACTTTTATTTTCATGTACGAAATGGTCAGGCATGAGTAGTGATGATAACGAAGAAGAAGGACACTGTGGGGGAGGAACTTCGAAGCACCATCTGCTTCAATCAATTGAAGGCAGCAACACCGTACCTGACTTCATAAAATCTGGTGAGGTTTTTTTCTTTTTCTTGAAACGACTTCTCCTCTGAAACCAGAAGATGTGTGACTTAAGGTATGATGAAGACCCAATTTTATTGCCAGCTGAAAGGTTCGTGAGGGCCTCCGGTCCTAACCCATGTGTGGCATTTCAGGTCTAAATGGGAACCAAAACTGCCCCAAAATATACGTTGAACCTACTGCCAGGGGCTATTTTGAGTTAATAGAAAATGCATGGTGGATTTAGTAATTCCTAAAATTCAATTCAGAAAAAGTAAGTGTGCACGATTTGTGCAGGATCTCCTTATGTAGACAATCCTCCAGAAGCTTTGGTTTTCCTTTTTAATTAGCTACCAATTAGTGACAATAAAGATCTTAGATCATGGAAATAATTATGGACTGAGTAGGATAATTGATTTGATTGCAATGATCATGGAAGTAATTATATAATGAGTATAATAATTAGTTTGATTGTAATCTCATACAAAGAAACCAATTTCCTATAAATTGTAATGGTGGCAGACAATGGATAGTGAGTAAAATGAATAAAGAGACTTGGGTTCTGTTATTTTCTTCAATATATTTCAGTTCTCTCCATTTTCCCTAAGTGAGTTTTTATGCATTGCTTATTTCTTAAATACCAGCTTGATGCCCTCTTGCTGAAAATTTAACCGACTTAAAACAGTTGCTACCCACTGCGAGTTGCTACCTACTGCTAGAAAGCAATATAGTGACGACATAGCCTTTGGCTTGGATACCTTGTAGATCTCTAATTGAGTAATGGTACGACTTGCATATTTAGAAGTGATTAAAATTGAAGAAATAAAGTTACATATCCAAGAGTAACCATAAAAGAACTTCCCCTCTCATGGAAAATAAATCTAGGAAAGAAGGGAAATGAATATTGGCCATTAAGCTGGTATTTAAGATCTTCTAAAGTTAAGGCCCGGTCATCTACATTCTCACCTTATATCCTTTATCCCTTTAATATTCCTTTATTAGAGCCCATTTGAGCATAAACTCCAATGTATTGAATCCATACAAACAAAAGGGCCCTTGAATCAAGCATACTAAGTGGGCCCAATGAAACAAATTGTAAAGCAGTACATTGTATGTGCCATTGTGATCCTAGCACATTAATTAATGGGCTCCTCTTAGAAGGGCATTTCAAAAGGCTTTCAATGGAATTAGGTTGTTATAAACATCTGAGGATTTCAATTTCCATGACATGCCTTAATTAATTAAGATGTGGCCCAAGGTTTTGCATTGTCCAAATCAATGGGAATTTACAAGATTGGGTGGATAGTGATGGTGCATGCAGCATCTGGTGAAGATCTTTCCAACTAGAAGAATTCTATCAGGATATGAAATTTTAGGGTTGTCTCTCACTGATAACATATTAACCAACTGGGTGCTTCAGAAGTTAGGGAGAAGCAGTTGACACTTGGCCATATTGTTACATGCAATTGAATCATAGATAATCTATCACTATATTTTTCTAAGTGTTAAAAATGAAGAATTAAAGGTGAATATTTAAAAAATGATCATATGAGTAGCCTCCTATTTATTGAAAATTGAATCAAGCCAATATGGGAATTAATACTAAAACATCACCATAGTAATTCAAATACTAGGAAAGTTAAGGTCTCATCCAGGTCGGTACCTTATATCCTTCACCCCTCACTTTTTTTATAATCCTGTGGTGGAAATCATTTGACTATGAGCTCCTCTGTATTCAATTATTTTGTATTCTGTGCAAACAAAAAAGTTCTTATGAATTTTGGAAGCAATTAACCAAAATGAGAATATAATAAAATTATAATAAATTCACAACTCAAATCATTCAATGCTTCAACATCAACTCAGTCTAGGTTCCCAACTCGATCAATTTAGTTAGATTCATTTGGAAGCTCCTAATTCTACATATTTTTCATATAAAATGTATCGAATGTGATTCCAGTACTTTTGTATGCATGATTTTTCAAAATAATTATACTAAGAAAAAGGAAGTTAATTTGTTTTCCAAAGACTAACCAAAAGAAGTCATTATAGAGTTATATATATATATATATATATATATATACCCTCCTAAGGTTTCTATGATTTGTAAATAGGCCCCTATGCCCCTATGGTTTTTGTATTTGTAAATAGGCCATACCTTTTCATTTCAAAATCTTTCATGTCCCCAAAAGTCAGTAATCTATATTACTAAAGGGATGTATACACTTCCTGGAGGAGGACACTTGGCATGTCTTGGAGATGGACACGTGGCAGCAGCCAGCCTAAAATGGTATTCTGCTAATCTCTCATTCTCCATCTAAAATTTCTCCATCTCTCTCTCCCTAAAATCTCTCATTCTCCATGCTAATGCAATCCCTAAAATCTCTCATTCTCCATCTAAAATTTCACTTCAAAGACAACCACACAAAATGGGGAAGAAGAAAATCCCAAATTGTAAAGGATTGAAATATAATCCTTAATTCCATAGAAGAAATCTGTGCTCTCTGTGGGGCCCACTTGGGGCCTACATCACTGTCAAGGTTGGGACCCACTGATCATCCTAACCAATTTAACAGGAACCCACAAATTTTAATGGCTTAAAAAAAAAAAGAAACAAATAGAGTGGTCGATTGTGAGCTCAATTGGTCAGAATGGGTGCAAACCTACATGGATCCATTGTGATTCAGGGGAGATCTCTGTTTTTTATCCATTTGGATATCATCTACACATCTAGCAAGACATTTCTGTCACACCCTCGTGATTTGATTAAAATTATTTTATCAATCAATTCATGGGTCCCGGCCCGCATCATTTGATTTTATGGACGGTTAGAATAAAGATGGTGGACCCCATTCATCTGGGTCCCACTTAAAAATATTTGGTCAATTTGTCAGGTCTATGATCATTTGATCCTTTGATCTTTCTTAATCGATTCATGGGTCCCATCCCACATAATATGATTTTATGGACGATTAGAATAGAGATGGTGGACCCCATTCATTTGGGGGGTTCCACTTAAATATGTTAGGTTTGGTCAATTTATGAGGTCTATGATCATTTGATCCTTTGACCTTTATCAAGCAATTCATGGGTCCCAGCCCGCATCATATGGTTTCATGAATGGTTAGAATATAGATGCTGGACTCCATTCATCTTTGGGGTCCCACTTAAATAAATTAGATTTGGTCAATTTATGAGGTCTATGATCATTTGATCTTTTTCAATCAATTCATGGGTCCCGGCCCACATCATATGATTTTATGGACGGTTAGAATAGAGATGGTGGACTCCATTTATCTGGCTCTCACTTAAACATATTTGATCAATTTGTTAGGTCTACGATTATTTGATCATTTGATCTTTTTAAATAAATTCATAGGTCATATCCCGCATAATATGGTTTTATGGACGGTTATAATAAAGATGGTGGACCCCATTCATCTTAGGGGTCCCACTTAAATAGGTTATGTTGGGCCAATTTGTGAGGTCTATGATCATTTAATCCTTTGATCTTTATCAAGCAATTCATGGGTCCCAGCCCGCATCAAATTATTTCATGGACAGTTAGAATATAGATGGTGGACCCCATTCATCTTGGAGTTCCCACTTAAATAGGTTAGGTTTGGTCAATTTGAGAGGTCTATGATCATTTGATCATTTGATCTTTATCAATCAATTCATGGGTCCCGGCCCGCATCATTTGATTTTATGGACGGTTAGAATAAAGATGGCGGACCCCATTCATCTGGGTCCCACTTAAAAATATTTGGTCAATTTGTTAGGTCTACGATCATTTGATCATTTGATCTTTTTAAATCAATTCATGGGTCCCATCCCGCATAATATGATTTTATGGACGGTTAGAATATAGATGGTGGACCCCATTCATCTGGGGGTCCCACTTAAATAGGTCAGGTTTGGTCAATTTGAGAGGTCTATGATCATTTGATCTTTATCAATAAATTCATGGGTCCCGGCCCGCATCATTTGATTTTATGGACGGTTATAATAAAGATGGTGGACCCCATTCATCTGGGTCCCACTTAAAAATATTTGGTCAATTTGTTAGGTCTACGATCATTTGATCATTTGATTTTTCTTAATCAATTCATGGGTCCCATCCCGCATATTATGGTTTTATGGACGGTTAGAATAGAGATGGTGGACTCTATTCATCTGAGGGGTTCCACTTAAATAGGTTAGGTTTGGTCAATTTGTGAGGTTTATGATCATTTGATCTTTATCAAGCAATTCATGGGTCCCAGCCCGCATCATATGTTTTTATGGACGGTTAGAATATAGATGGCGGACCCGATTCATCTTGGGGGTCCCACTTAAATAGGCTAGGTTTGGTCAAATTGAGAGGTCTATGATCATTTGATCATTTGAACTTTATCAATCAATTAATGGGTCCCGGCCCGCTTCATTTGATTCTATGGACGATTAGAATAAAGATGGTGGACCTCATTCATCTAGGTCCCACTTAAATATATTAGGTCAATTTGTTAGGTCTACTATCATTTGATCATTTGATCTTTTTAAATCAATTCATGGATCCCATCCCACATAATATGGTTTTATGGATGGTTAGAATATAGATGGTGGACCCCATTCATCTTGGGGGTCCTACTTAAATATGTTAGGTTTGGTCAATTTGAGAGGTATATGATTATTTGATCATTTGATCTTTATCAATCAATTAATGGGTCCCAGCCCGCATCATATGATTTTATGAACGGTTAGAATAGAGATGATGGACCCCATTCATCTTGGTCCCACTTAAATATATTAGGTCAATTTGTTAGGTCTATGATCATTTGATCTTTCTTAATCAATTCATGCCTCACCTAAAGAATAAAACATTTGGAAAAAAAATATAAAGATCAAATTAGCAACAAAAAAAAAAGGACTCACAAGTTTACTAATTAATAAATTTATTAAAAATAATTCATATCAGTCTGTGCATTTGGTGGTTTCGTGGTTATCCACGGGATTTTGCTAGTGGTTTTACTAAAGGGATGTATATGCTTTGTGAGGATTCCTGAAGGATGACACTTGGCATGTCTTTGAGAGGGACACGTGGCAGGGACACTTGGCAGAGAGGACACCCAAGAATTCCAATCACACCCTTCCATTCCACCTACAACTCTCCATCATTTCCTAATATACAGCCAAGAATGGTGTCCCAACAAGGTTATTCGTGGCAGGGACACCCAAGAATTCCAATCACACCCTTCCATTCCGCCCATAACTCTCCATCATTCCTAATATATATAACATTCCAATCACACCCTTCCATTCCGCCCTTCGGTTTCCAATCAAACAGAAATGTCTTCCTACAAATCTCTATCATTTCCTTAGAATAGAGATGGTGGACCCCATTCATCTGGGGGGTTCCACTTAAATAGGTTATGTTTGGTCAATTTGTGAGGTCTATGATCATTTAATCCTTTGATCTTTATCAAGCAATTCATGGGTCCCAGCCCGTGTCATATTGTTTCATGGACGGTTAAAATATAGATGGTGGACCCCATTCATCTTGGGGGTCCCACTTAAATAGGTTAGGTTTGGTCAATTTGAGAGGTCTATGATCATTTGATCATTTGATCTTTATCAATCAATTCATGGGTCCCAGCTCGCATCATTTGATTTTATGGACGGTTAGAATTAAGATGGTGGACCCCATTTATCTGGGTCCCACTTAAAAATATTTGGTCAATTTGTTAGGTCTACGATCATTTGATCCTTTGATCTTTTTAAATCAATTCATGGGTCTCATCCCGCATAATATGGTTTTATGGACGATTAGAATAGAGATGGTGGACCCCATTCATCTTGGGGGTTCCACTCAAATAGGTTATGTTTGGTCAATTTGTGAGGTCTATGATCATTTGATCATTTGATCTTTATCAAGCAATTCATGGGTCCATCCCGCATCATATTGTTTCATGGATGGTTAGAATATAGATGGTGGACCCCATTCATCTTGGGGGTCCCACTTAAATAGGTTAGGTTTGGTCAATTTGAGAGGTCTATGATCATTTGATCATTTGCTCTTTATCAATCAATTCATGGGTCCATGCCCGCATCATTTGATTTTATGGACAGTTAGAATAAAGATGGTGGACCCCATTCATCTGGGTCCCACTTAAAAATATTTGGTCAATTTGTTAGGTCTACGATCATTTGATCCTTTGATCTTTTTAAATCAATTCATGGGTCTCATCCCGCATAATATGGTTTTATGGACGATTAGAATAGAGATGGTCGACCCCATTCATCTGGGGGGTTCCACTCAAATAGGTTATGTTTGGTCAATTTGTGAGGTCTATGATCATTTGATCCTTTGATCTTTATCAAGCAATTCATGGGTCCATCCCGCATCATATTGTTTCATGGATGGTTAGAATATAGATGGTGGACCCCATTCATCTTGGGGGTCCCACTTAAATAGGTTAGGTTTGGTCAATTTGAGAGGTCTATGATCATTTGATCATTTGCTCTTTATCAATCAATTCACGGGTCCAGGCCTGCGTCATTTGATTTTATGGACAGTTAGAATAAAGATGGTGGACCCCATTCATCTGGGTCCCACTTAAAAATATTTGGTCAATTTGTTAGGTCTACGATCATTTGATCCTTTGATCTTTCTTAATCAATTCATGGGTCCCATCCCGCATAATACGATTTTTATGGACGGTTAGAATAGAGATGGTGGACCCCATTCATCTGGGGGGTTCCACTTAAATAGGTTTGGTTTGGTCAATTTGTGATGTCTATGATCATTTGATATTTATCAAGCAATTCATGGGTCCCAGCCCGTATCATATGATTTTATGGACGGTTAGAATATAGTTGGTGGACCCCATTCATCTTGGGGGCTCCACTTAAATTGGTTAGGTTTGGTCAATTTGTGATGTCTATGATCATTTGATCTTTATCAATCAATTAATGGGTTCTAGCCCACATCATATGGTTTTATGGACGGTTAGATTATAGATGGTGGACCCCATTCATCTTGGTCCCACTTAAATAGGTTAGGTTTGGTCAATTTGCGAGGTCTATGATTATTTGATCATTTGATCTTTATCGAGGTCTATGATGATTTGATCATTTGATCTTTATCAATCAATTCATGGGTTCCAGTCCGCATCATATGGTTTTATGGACGGTTAGAATATAGATGGTGGACCCCATTCATCTTGGTCCCACTTAAATAGGTTAGGTTTGGTCAATTTGTGAGGTCTATGATCATTTGATCATTTGATCTTTATCAATCAACTCATGGGTCCCAGCCCGCATCATATGGTTTTATGAACGGTTAGAATGGAGATGGTGGACCCCTTTCATCCGGGTCCCACTTAAATATATTAGGTTAATTTGTTAGTTCTATGATCATTTGATCTTTTTTAATCAATTCATGCCTCACCTAAAAAATAAAACATTTGGAAAAAAAAACATAAAGATCAAATTAGCAATAAAAAGAAGGACTCACAAGTTTACTAATTAATAAATTTATTAAAAATAATTAATATCAGTATGTGCATTGGTGGTTCCGTGGGTTCTACTTAAATAGGTTAGGTTTGGTCAATTTGTGAGGTCTATGATCATTTGATCTTTATCAAGCAATTCATGGGTCTCAGCCCGTATCATATGATTTTATGGACAGTTAGAATAAAGTTGGTGGACCCCATTTATCTTGGGGGCTCCACTTAAATAGGTTAGGTTTGGTCAATTTGTGAGGTCTATGATCATTTGATCTTTATCAATCAATTAATGGGTCCCAGCTCGCATCATATGGTTTTATGGACGGTTAGAATATAGATGGTGGACCCCATTCATCTTGGTCCCACTTAAATAGGTTAGGTTTGGTCAATTTGTGAGGTCTATGATCATTTGATCTTTATCAATCAATTCATGGGTCCCAGCCCGCATTATATGGTTTTATGAACGGTTAGAATGGAGATGGTGGACCCCATTCATCCGGGTCCCACTTAAAGAATTTGGTCAATTTGTTAGGTCTACGATCATTTGATCCTTTGATCTTTCTTAATCAATTCATGGGTCTCATCTCGCATAATATGATTTTATGGACGGTTAGAATAGAGATGGTGGACCCCATTCATCTGGGGGGTTCCACTTAAATAAGTTAGGTTTGGTCAATTTGTGAGGTCTATGATCATTTGATCCTTTGATCTTTATCAAGCAATTCATGTGTCTCAGCCCGTATCATATGATTTTTTTGGACGGTTAGAATATAGATGGTGGACCCCATTCATCTTGGGGTCCCACTTAAATAGGTTAGGTTTGGTCAATTTGAGAGGTCTATGATCATTTGATCATTTGATCTTTATCAATCAATTAATGGGTCTCGGCCGGCATCATTTGATTTTATAGATGGTTAGAATAAAGATGGTGGACCCCATTCATCTAGGTCCCACTTAAATATATTAGGTCAATTTGTTAGGTCTACGATCATTTGATCTTTTTAAATCAATTCATGGGTCCCATCTCGCATCATATGGTTTTATGAACGGTTAGAATGGAGATGATGGACCTCATTCATCTTGGGGGTCCCACTTAAGTAGGTTAGGTTTGGTCAATTTGAGAGGTCTATGATCATTTGGTCATTTGATCTTTATCAATCAATTAATGGGTCACAGCCCGCATCATATGATTTTATGAACAGTTAGAATAGAGATGATGGACCCCATTTATCTTGGTCCCACTTAAATATATCAGGTCAATTTGTTAGGTCTATGATCATTTGTCTTTCTTAATCAATTCATGCCTCACCTAAAAAATAAAACATTTGGAAAAAAAACATAAAGATCAAATTAGAAACAAAAAAAAAGGACTCACAAGTTTACTAATTAATAAATTTATTAAAAATAATTCAACTCAGTCTGTGCATTTGGTGGTTTCGTGGTTATCCACGGGGTTTTGCTAGTATTCCTAATGAGAATGGATAACCACCATGAGATTTGTGTTGAACTTTTATAAAAATGACAACTTTGCCCTTATATCCATTAAACATGAATGAGTATATTATTATTTACAAAAATACTGTTATTTTATCCCAAGTCCCCACGATCTCTCTTACTAACTCCTTAATACAAATGAAGCCTAATCATGTATTTTGAAACCTTCATCAATGTAACGGTGGGTCATACATGGATTGGATCAATTATAACCAACTATAAGCACATACTTTGTCATTATGATTGATTTGAATATAATTAAATAGGCCATATATTAATGAAAATATATTAATATATGGTTATTCTCTCTCACTAAATGTAATTATTAACGTTACAAGCTTAAGAAAAAAATGAGTCACAACTTTTAAATTTATGTATATAGGGATAAATAGATGGGCAAAAGTGTTATTTCACTCTAAAAACTTTTGGTAGTGGGAAGACTACTAATTTTGTAGACACGAAAGGTATAAAAATGAAAAAACAGGAACTCATTTACAAATACTAAAACCATAGGGACCTATTTATAAATCCTACAAATCTTAGGGGGGTATATGTAAAAAAAATTTTATATATCAATATGATGTTTATCTTAGGTTATTAAACTTTGAGGCCCTTAAACGTGACTTGAACTTTGAAAATTGTAACTTAAGAAATAGTTAAAACTTGGAGTCTATTAAATCAAGATGATCAGTCCATGGAGAGGTGTTAGCCAAGATCTATCCCGCGGGAAGACCTTTCCATTACATTATCTTCTCGTAATAGGCATACATCCAAGTGAGTCTTTCAAGGGGGCTGATATTTTTACCTCACAAAAGAATTATGTGGTATTATGGGCGTGGTGGAGCCCAAAAGCGAGCAACATTTTCATCAGGAACGATTGTGGTTTAGATGATTGTACGTAGTTCAATCGAATGGAATGTAAAAATTAGATGAGTTCCAAATGGACCTGAGGGAGCAAATGCAAACGGAGAAAACTCTCCTTGAGGGGGCCAAATTTCATTAAGATTTGGGCCCACAGACCCCAAAAGTTTTGCCAGTTAGGTAGCAGAGCATCGGAGGTATGGGATTATGTAGTGAGTTTGAACGGAATAAATTGATCCAGGTGGATGAAGAGAGCCCAAGTCCTCTGCATTTGGGCCCATTTGACAATTTACTATTAAAGTAAAAGTAATGTAAAGCATCAAATCAAGAGAGAATAAGATATAAGGGGATTATGTTGGTATTTTATCTCGAGTGGATTAATATGGAATCTTTTTTACTTTTGGTGTAAAAAGTGAGTGTTTTTTGTTTATCTTTTAGTGGTAAAAATATATTTTTTTTTTTTTACTATTCTTGAAAAAGAATGATGAAAATTTGAAGATTTGTACTTTTGATATGACACTTTATCTGAAAATTACTTTTACATTATTTTTAGTAATCCAGTAAATTGTCAAACGGGCCAAGGTTTTCTTTTAGAAGAATTCTCCTCTCTTCTCTCTTTTTGTATAAGTTAATTTTCCCTTTGATTAAACTGACTCGGTACTCGAGTAAATCGACCGAGTGATTACACCCACCTGATCGACTCACTATTTGGCTCGACTGTTGTAGTTCTTCCGATTTGACTAGGTTCCATTATATGTATTTCTGCCTCTAAATATTAAAATTACAAAGGAAACTATAAACAAGCCTTACATCATTAGTTTAATAAATGTTAGAATACGTACACTAAAATAAGAACTAAAAATTGAAATTACCAAACTCTTATATCATCTTAATTAATTTTTACATATATAGTTTGTTATTTATTAACAATTGATTCTATATTTGGATCTTGGAATCTTGGCACATGAAAATTACTAAAAGTATTCATCAAAATCACATTTGCTATTTTCCTATCCATGGGTGTTTATTATAATGATCTATTACTTCTGTCCCTGATTTAAGAATAATGGCGTTCTTTCAATTGAAATGTGAGAGTACAGGAGGAAACCATGATTAATGCTTAGTAAACTTGATTAGTTTCTGAATCCATCTTTTCAATTAAGCTCCCTTCTAATTTCTATCACATGTATTTAACTTCAAGCTCCCTTTGGAACTCTTCTAAGTTCTAACACATGTATTTAACCTTTGTTAGGAAAATCCCTTGGAAGCTAGCTATCCATCAACTTAATCCTGGTGAATCCATAAAGTTGATGGTAAATCCATTGGTCACGATGGATAGCTACCATCAGGGGCGGATCCAGGATTATCAGTAATGAGGGGCTGCTGCTACTAATTGTCACTCCAAAAAAAAATTTTGGTAGGTAATAGTGGCAAATTAATTGGAGGTAACAAAATGGGAGTCATCCAAAAAATTTCTTTTTTTTGGGAATCATCAAATTAATCCTGGATAACTAGTCATCCAACTATTAAGCAACTAGTAGTTATCCTGAATACTCTTCCAAAAGGGACTAATACCACTCATGTTCATGCTCAGTATAACCAAATATTGATTGAAGCTCTAAGATGGAGTCTGAGCATCTCGACATCTAATCCATATAGACTATAGAGGCTTGCTAGCATCAACTGATTGACAAACAATGGCTTGCATGCAGCCACCATTTTTATTTTTTTTTGAAAAAGTTGGGGAGTTGGGGTGGGCTGCAGCCACCCCCGGCACCCCCTAGATCCGCCCCTGGCTACCATCAAACTTAATCCTATTCGGGATGGATAGCTACCATCTATGTGTAACACCATTTATGCATCTAACCTTTCTAAGGAAAATCCCAATACATACATAGAAAATCCCTTGGTCCCTATGGATAGCTACTTACTATCAACTTAATTAATCATGGTCGCGATTGGATAGCTACCATCTATGTGCAACACCATCTATGTATCTAAACTTTGTTTGGAAAGTCCCAATTATACATAGATGGAAAATCCCTTGGTCGTGATGCATAGCTACCATCAACTTAATCCTGGTCGATTGGATTGCTACATCTATTTGCAACACCATGGTCGATTGGATAGCTACATCTATGGCCATCTATGTATTTAACCTTTGTTAGGAAAGTCCCAATTAGGATAGCTACCAGCTTGGTCGCTTAGTCCTGGTGACATTCTAATAATAGCTTGGATTGCTGCATTTTTGAACTTTTCACGTTATCACAAAGCAATGCAGCATATAAAATGATTAATTTAGAATGAGACCAATCTAATGATCAAGACCATTAGATTGGAGAGCTAGAGATTCTTAAATTTTCAAGTGTCATCATTAAGAAGCCTTCCTCCATTAAAAGATCTGGCATGTGACACCCATCACCTATAAAATTGCTTATAGATTTCCCAAGTCCAAATCCTCCGGGGAAACTCCATAGTGGGCTTGTCTATTTAAGGGGGTGTTTGGAAACAAGATATTTTAAGATATTTTGTTATATTATCTACTAGTTTAGAATGTAATAACCTAAAAAGGAGGTGTTTGGATAACTTAGAAAGTATCTTATAATATCCCACTTTCTTCCAAAAACCTTCATATTACATTATTCAAGGATACGCTGTATAAAATAATCTTTAAAAAATATTTTTTAACTACAAATGGAGAGTTTGAGTAAAAACCATATGATAGATCATGAGCAACCATTAATTATAATGGCCCACTATAAGTTTTAACATTTATGGGTCCCACTATTAGATTGGCCCCACAGTGCTTACAAATTTAATGTGCGGTCCTATAGCCATATCACGACTACATAACCCTTGTTAATTATCAATATTAGGTGGGTCCTACAAATGTCACGCTCGGGGCTTTCATTGTGATTACCAACAATTAGGTGGGTCACATACTATCAAAATCAGCCAGATCTCATGATTACCAAGATTGAATTGTGTGATTGTAATTATCAGTTTGCCATCATTAAATGGGTCCCACTATTTGATAGCTCTCCTACCGTTAATATGACCACAACATCAAATGGGTCCCACAATGATTTCTCATAAAAAAGCTCGATATGGCCATTTGTGATAATCATCATTAGATGTATATAGTATAGCTACCAACGTTAGGTGGACCCACCTTAATTAAACAACATTGCTTGGATCTCATGATTTGTCTCATGATTTAATTTAATCTTATATTTCTTTTTCCAATAGATGGGTCCTACCATGATTATTAACACATGTGATTACTAATTAGTGGGTCCTATATTGGGTTAATTGATTATATTCTCTTCATTTCTTATTTGGTACATCATCTTGTGAGTTTTTTTATAAATTGTCAAACACTTCAAAGGTATATTAAAATCTGTGAAGATTGCTAAACACCATAAATGACACAATATAATAATTTGACACTTTTTTATTCTATGATAATGAAATCTTACAATATTTAAACTTATTGATATTATATTATGCACTTATCCAAACACCTCCTAAAAAGGGGGCATTTGGCGGCAGGTCCCTCAACACTATATTTTATAGCCTGTGGTCCAAGCCTTTTCCTCATAGAGGCAGGGGTCCTCTTTTAATATTAAATGAGTCAAACAGACAAAAACGCCCTACCTTTATATACTCTATACATCACTAAACTCGCACCGCTTCCGTCATACACTCCGAAATCTAGGCACCTGAATTGATGCAAATTACACTCATCCTCTTTTTCTACCATACACGTGGCGATCTTACCTAAGCAACCGAATCATCTTGACTTGAACTTAATTGAGTTTGACATAAGTTTATCTAAGTTTTGGTTTAAATTTATCTAAACTTGATATGAAATTATTTGACTTTGACATGTATTTATCTAAGCTTTATGTGAATTTATCATAGTCTGTGATCAATTAAAGAGGACTTTAAATGAATTTATCTATATATTACATGATTTTTCTGAGTTTGATTTCAATTTAACTACGTTTGTAATCAATTAAACAAGATTTCAAATGAATTTATGTGACTTTAAAATGATTTTCTCTAAGTTTTTACTGAGGGCACGTTCGGCAACAATCCATGTCAGGGGAGGAATCCTCTATTTAGAGGATTGTCTCCATCTCCAAAAAATCAGCACCTCTTCAGGTAGGATTCCTGATGAGAGTTTCAGGTTTGGATGGAGGAAGGATTCCTACAATTTGTAGAATGTATGATCCAATTAATGTTTTTACAAATATCTCAAGATACAGTAAGGATCAACGGTTGAAATTTGGCCACCTTACCATGTTTGACTGCCCAGAACTAATGATTGGTTTCGATCATGATTTTGGACCCCACACAATAACCAGAAGATTTGGAAAAAAAAACTATTTTTATTCCCATTTTCAAAATTAGTATAAATAGTCAGACGTTTTGGCACATATCTCGAGATATAAGTGTAATCAATGGATGAAATTTGGTCACCTTGCCGGGTTCGACATTCCAAAACTAATTACTGGTTCCGATCTTGATTGTGGACCCCACATAAACTGAAATATTATAAAAAACGAACTATTTTTTATTCCCGTCTTTAAAATTAGTGTAAACAGTTAGACGTGTTTGGCACATATCTCGAGATATAAGAGGAATTAACGGTTGAAATTTGGTCATAGGAGTTGTTAAATGTGACTAACGGTTTGGATCTTGATTATAGGATCTAAAAGCTACATACCCAAAGCAAAAACGTATTATGCCCACATTACTGCCCCAGGCACTATTCATCCGCCTTTCTCTCATTTCGCGGATTATGCGCATCAGAAGCGGGGAGGTCCAACCATAGTAATCTCTTCTTCCACTCATTTCTTCCATCCACGCTCTTAATATCAACGCTGATCCAAACGGCTGAAATCCATCATCGCACGGAAAAGGGTGAGGAATCCCCTTGTGCGGACCGTTGCCAAACGTGCCCTGAGTTTATCTGAGTTTCTTATGAAATAATGAATTTGGTATGAAATTAACTGAATTTCACATGATTTTATTTGACTTTAAATTGTATTCAACTTGGTTTTAAATGAGTTTTTTTTTAGTTTGCTGTGAATTTATCTAAGTTTTGTATGTGTTATCTAACTTTGGCATAATGTTATCTGTATTTTGTACGAATTTATCTAAGCTTGATATGAATTTATTTGTATTTGCTTTGAATTAATCTGAATTTGATACGAATTAAGTGAATTTATCTGAGTTTGCTGTGAATTTATCTCACTTTGATGTGAACTTATTTGACTTTGGCATGAGTTCTTTTTTTTTTAGTTTTTAAATGAAATCTTTTGAGTTTGCTGTGAATTTATCTAAGTTTTGTATGTATTATTTGACTTTGGACTTTGGTATGATGTTATCTGTGTGTGGTACGAATTTATCTAAGTTTGATATCAATTTATATGTGTTTGCTTTGAATTAATCTGAGTTTGATACGAATTAAGTGAATTTATCTGAGTTTGCTGTGAATTTATCTAACTTTGATGTGAACTTATTTGACTTTTGCATGAGTTTTTTGAGTTTTTAAATGAGTTTTTTTGTAGTTTGATGTGAATTTATCTAAGTTTTGTATGTGTTATCTAACTTTGGCATAATGTTATCTGACTTTGACATGATGTTAATTATCTATGTTTGGTACGAATTTATCTAAGTTCGATATGAATTTATTTGTGTTTGCTTTGAATTAATCTGAGTTTGATACAAATTAAGTGAATTTATCTGAGTTTGCTGTGAACTTATCTAACTTTGATGTGAACGTATTTGACTTTGGTATGAGTTTATTTGAGTTTATATGAATTTATCTGTGTTTGAAATCATAACTAGTTTGAAAACAAGTTATGTCACTTCAATATGAGATTATCCAACTAGATTTGGTTTGGTTTGACTAGATTTAGTTTGAATTTATCTAACTTTGATAAAAATTTATCTGAATCTAATATGAAATTATTTGTGTTTGAAGTGAATTTAAATAAATTTATTATGAATTGTCATTCACTCCAATTTAAAACTTAAAATTTGATCGAAAACTCATCTTACTACATTTAAATTGAAAAATGATTCGGGAAAGACAGTTAGTTGGAGCTAAAATCCATATTTAAATTGCATGACACCCACTTAAATGGTTAGAAGGGCAAATGAGTCATAAAAAATATGATATCACATGCTTAGGAGTACACATCCATTTAAATGGTTAGAAGGGCAAATGAGTAATAAAAAATATGATGTCACATGCTTAGGGACCACCGCCTGAATTAATCTCATGCACAAGGAACTCTAGGCCCTAAACGTTAATGCTCTGTCCTAGAGACTTTATAACACGAAAATGAGGGAACTCTCCCTAATTTACCCTTTAAAATAAGAACAAGTCAAAAATGTATGCCCCCTTTGTATAACGATGTCCCTGACTGTACACTAGAATCAATTGACCCCTATCACAAAAGTGACCATATGATCAATAATGTATTAATGATAATTTTATGCACCATTAATCACCAAGATTGTGAGCGGTTCAAATTTTCAATAGCTAGATCCCATTATAATATTCTCTAGTGGGTTGGGCCCATCATGTGGGTCAACTAAGTCTCCTGAATGCAAGAAAAGTTATATGATTTCATTTTTTATTATGATATTCTAAAATGAAAAAAACTCCAATACTAAACATAACTTGACTCTTACCCCATCTACATCCCTAACCAGAAGTCTTACATGTTTTTTTTTTTTTACTATTGGAGGGTTCAACCTTTTGGGCTGGACTAATCCCTCCGAGCTCAGAGGGAAGCCAGATAAACTCCCCTGTAGCCCCAGTGTGGTAGTGCAGTTTCGAACCTATAATATTTGGGTGCAAACTATGGTCCTAGGCCAACAACTGAGCTATCCCTTGGGGTCAGTCTTACGTGGTTATTATAGATATCTTTCATAATGATAGAAGTATGATGTAAACGAGGTCCTGTAAGCACGCTGCACGCGCGTACTTGTATGCTTCATGAAAATTCCAAATCATGTGCGCATGGCTATTTCAAATGTATGTGAAAGGGTACGAGGGGACCCTCTGATAATGAGAATAAGATGCTTGCTCTTGTATTTTCTGCTGCTGGGAAGATCCTTAAAATCAGATGGAGGATTTGAACTTATTCATGAGTGTGAGAGGACCTCCACCCCATGTTCTGTGACTGTTGTGCAAAGAAAATTCTACAGTATCTAATCAGCAAAAAACGACATTTAGCTGGGCCTTGATGGTGACCTCTTCCTCTGTTTGGCACATCAAGCCCATGTGCCTCTTGCCTCCAAAGCCTGATGCTTTTTCATAAGGCTCCATGACATAGCATCCATCCTCTTAAATCTAATTACAAAATGATCCTTTGATAAGACAATATACTTAGATGATTAAATCATTGTATTTGTACCCAACCAAGGGGGTTGGGACCCAAAGAGAGAGCCCGCAGACACGTGGGAATAAAGCTCACACAAGTGGTAAGGGAGCCCGCACACGCGGAAAAAGGGGGCGTACCCAGAGTTTGAACCCTAGGCAACCAGGTGAGAACTGTAACTCCTTAACACTCTAGTAAGGAGCTATTCTTGTATCCACAAATGGTCTTACCATTAGCCAAGCATATGAATAAAGAACCCTTCTAATCAGAATAGGACTGATCGATCACGATTATAATGTCTTCCAAAAGACTAATAATAAGTGGAAGTTAAACCTATAGTTAAACAACCGCCTGATCATCCAAGTTGACTCAAACCACAACAGTCGAGCGAGTCTTACGGAGTCAGCTCCCATAAATTCAGTGCTTTTTCTATGTTCTTCAGCTTCTCCAATATCTTGCAAGCCAAGTTTAGAACTATGTTTCCACCTATACATTTGTTAATTTGATATTTCTTCGATTCTTTAAATCGGCTAGAAGTTTTCTCAACTTGATATCGGGCTTGTTTGGTAACTTCACTAATAAAGTGAAGTGAGGTAAATGGTCAAATTAAGAGATAAAAAAAGAAGAGAGGCCAAATCAAAAGGTGATGGCTTTTGTCATTCAGTGAAATGAGAATGTAGTTTTTTTTGCTTTTTTTTTTTAAGAGAAGAAGCTTTTTTTTCATTTAGGGACATAAAAAAAAATAACTTTTTGACTTTTAAAAAAAAAAAAAAGTAGAGGTGGATTTGAAATATGAAACTTTTTTATTTGACCGATTTTCTTTTATTGTCTCTTGAAATGACCATTCACCTCACTTTACTAGTAAAGTAAATTTACCAAACATGCGAGTTACTTGGGTATTTTAAGTATTATAATTATGCTTTCACCTAAATAGTGTAATTTCTTTATTTCTTATTTTTTCCAAATGGAAAGAGAATTTCATTAAGAAGAGGAGAAAATACACAAGCTTAGAGGGCTCAGCTCCCAAAAGAATACAATCATAAAATAAAAGACCCTTAATATACAAGTGTAAATTACAAAGGTGAAGACAAGCGACATAATTCTTTCGGCGAAGGGGCCGTCAAACAATCTTACTTGACAGTCCCTTCTATAAAATGACCGTCCCAAAAGAATTACCTTACCTGATGGTAGGGCTCTTAAAGGGCCGGGCGGGTTGGGCCCGCGGTTGTCTTAGCCCTACTCTCAATATTATATGCAGGGTCTGGCCTGAACAAGCCAAATCCCTCGGAGGGTCTGCACTATCTAAGCCCTTATCCTACCGTCGAGGGCCAAGGCAGGCCTCAGGGTTCAAAACAATAAAACTATTTTTTTAACATTGTTATCAAGAACTGAGTGTGATCGAGTGTTATCTTGTCTAACCACAATTGTAAATGAGCGATTAAGAAAACATCTATTATCTTGTCTAACCTCAATTGCAAAGGAACAATTAAAAAAAAAATCGGGAGAATATAAATTGTCTCTAAAAACTTTCTTTTATTAGATAAAGTCATATATGCTTTGGTGACTTGGGTTCTAGACATATGATTTTATTTATTTTGTCACAGAAGGAAAATAGTTAAAGAGTGTAATCTATTTTACACCTTTCATATGAACTTCCGCATATGAGATCATTCCAGTAGTGTCTTATCTTTGAGAGTTTTAAACCATTTACACTCACATACTTTTATCAATTGGCATTATTTTTAGTTAAACACCGATCTGACTATTAAGCAATATTCTTGGATTTCATTCACAAAAATAAATGCACATAAAAAATACTATTAGTTTAGACTTTTAAAAATTGAGAGTTACAATTATCTAATTAAAAAGGTATTTGGATCACTCCATATCCTTAAAGTTTCATGCACATATACAAACTACCTCTATGAATTGGTTGACATCCCAAGCAACTTTATAGAGGAAAAAGTGTATCATTATTAATAGGAAGGATTACACCCCCTTTTCTACTAACAATGATTTATAAAAATAATATAAAATTAAATAAGAGGCAATAAAACTAAAGGAAATGGATTAGAAGCAACCGTGCAATACTTATTGCTTATGTATTAAATATAATACATAAATTAAATAATTAAATATAGATGAATTGAACCAAGTATGTATGTATGTATGGATTTTTAGGACATTCTGTAATGGGTAGGTGAGTATCAAATTGCCTTCTTATCCCCTTCTTACTACTAAGTGACCGTGATAAGGGCATTTTAATGTATACATGTACATGTATATATAAGTGGGAGGGCCAACGCCGGGACAGGCTAGTACTGTCCAAGCCCGGCCCTCAAATCTCAAGGCTTGCAAAAAATTGTCCAAGCCCGGCCCTAGGGCTTTTCGTTAGAAACAAAAGCCCTCATTTTAAGGGCTTTTTTATGGCCGAGCCCCTTATCTCAGTACCAAATTGACATGCCTACTTGACAGTCCTTTGACTCCCTTCTATAAGGAGAAGGGACTGTCAAACAACCTTTTCAGCATATTGAAGGGACTGTCAAAAATGGAGGGAGAAGGGACTGTCAACTAAGGTAAGTATTTTCTCCATATTAATTGAATTAAACTAAGCAGTAAGCACCACCAAAAATTCAATCCAAGAAGTAACCCTGGCCATATATATAGAAGTAACGACTAACATTTCAATTGGAGTGGTGGAAGTAAGAATTTTAGAGGGCTGAAAATAACTAACCCCACAACAGAACTCATGATTGGCACATGGGCCGTGCCTTGGGGGTACAAAAGGCCTCAAATAAATGGCCCATGCGCAGGTAATCATGGGAAGCATTCAAGAAATGGAATGTTGCTTGGGCCCAGTCCTAATCTTTCCATCAATGAACATTTATAACTAACCATAGTATGCCCATTGTATCGGCTACATCTAAAAGGTTTCGATAACCATTCACCAATATACATGGGCCCATCTCTGAATGAGTTCAATCTGTGCTCACACATTGAAAGCTATATTGGTCCTTTAATTTGGGAAACGACATTCCAGAGATAGAAGTATCGGTCAATTTATAAGAGGAATTCATGAATTGTACGTAAGATCTTTTATCATATGTAGCAAAGGATGAAAATATAAGGATTTATTTAAGATTGATATACGTATAAAATGCAAAGATCTTAGGCGACATAAGCAAGAAATCAAACTAAATGGGGAGTGAAATCTAGTTTTTACGCCAGCTCTATCTCATGAAATAGAATAAAACAATATTATGCACATGTTACAGAATAATGAAATAAATTACTATGTATTAACAATGATCATTTTCATTAGAATACAACTCCTTATCTAATTGCTAATAACGATGATATGTTTTTCAATGGCTGAGATGATGGGGCTTGGTAGGGGTCTAAAAAAAAATCGAGAAACCGTCTAACCGAACCGAACCGAACCGAACCGCGGTTAAAAACCGTGTTTCACGGTTTGGTTACGGTTACGGTTAATGAAATCCAAAAACCGCACGGTTCGGTTCGATTACGGTTTTCTATAATAACTTACTGCGGTTAACCGAACCGAACTGTAAAATACGGTTCGGTTACCATTATACAAATAAAGGAAAAAAACTAAGGGCCGAATAAAATATTTCTTTAAGTGTTACGTTAACGTTAACAAAAGAAACCTAACCCTTTCTCTCATCCGTTTCTCGCCTAAACCCAAACCCCCTAATTTGAAACTCATATTCTAATATTCAATCCATGTCACCAATTAATTGATCCATCTAGATTAGATTTTTTTTTTGAATTCTTAACTAATTTTTTGCTTGGTTAAAATCAGTGGGTTCTTTCTTTGTTTTTTTATTTTGTTCCCTCTTGTCCTATGCATGATAAATGTTTGAGAATATGAATGTTTACTAATTGAAGTTTAAGATGTTCTTTGTGGTCTTTGTTTTTTTTTTTTTTTTTTTCCATGTTCTCCTAATTTCTTTGATACACATCCATTCACAGTTTCAATAGAGTGTTCAACATGCTCTGTTGCAATTTGAAATTTAAAAGTTGACATTATATTCTAGCCGTTTGTCTATTAATTAATATATAAAAGGGTTAATCTACTGGTTAAGCATGATTAGATTTTTCCACGGTTAATAACCGTAACCGAACCGTCTAATACGGTTAACCGCGGTTCGGTTTTCTACGGTTTTTGTCTTCACGGTTACGGTTAATGAAATCCAAAAACCGTGGTTACGGTTCGGTTAACGGTTTTCCCAAAATAACCGGTTAATCGAACCGTTACACCCCTAGGGTTTGGTTGTTTTAAATATTCAAAACCACTTTACTTGAAAAGAAGTTATCTTTTTCATCACTTTGTGGGTAGTGTAGGATATATGGAATGCATGGGATCCCACATTGCTCGAGTCCAACTTTTCAGAAGAGTTTATAACTATTTTCATTTTTAATGCCTCTTTTATTGAGCAGTTTCAAACGGGTTCAAATTGCTGGATTTATTGCTTGACTCAAATTGAAAAAAAAAAAAAAAAAGCTTTTTAATGGTGATTAACGTTATGGTTTATTGCTGGTTTAAAGGCCCAACGACACCATTTTGTATTATAAAAGGCTGGGGCTGGGTTCTAAAAAATACAGAAAAATCACTCTGTTTCTTCTTTCTCTTCCTTTCTCGCTGTGAGCATTCTGCGAATTCCCTAAAGCCTATTCTATACTTGGTGTGCGACCAAGCTAGATCTTTTGTGAAGGCCGTTGTATCATAGGCGCAATTCCTGCAGAGATCATGTTCGCATCTGGATATAGTCCGGAGGGACAGAATTCATCCTAAAGAAAGCGTCGCCAAAAGTGCCTCGGCCACAAACTACTGCCCCTGATCTCCGTCGATTTCCACCTATACAACATTTTCCACAAAACTACAGATCGATATGATTGTTTCGGTTTTTGTTTTACTTCAGTACAGTAGCTAGCCTTCTTATTTCCAACATGAGATAGTTCAAAAGGACTGCCCCACCAGTACACACACAAGTGGAGTAGTGGACTACTCAACTGTCCTGTGGATTAGGATAGTTCCAAACATATTGATTATAATACAAAGTTTCTATATATACAAATGTATTTGGTATATGTACTACCAAATTTATACGCACTATTGTATGCTCAGGAACTAAAATGCTTAATCATCCTCACACCTTTAGCAGTCCCTTTCAATCTCAGGATGCAGAGCATAAAAAAATTGCTTACTAAACGATGATAATGTATTGAAGAATGAGACTTTATAAATAGATTTGCAAGTCATTAGTAGAGAGATGGAATAGTTCTCTACAAAAAAAAAAAAAAAAAAAAAAAAGAGCCAATCTACGTTTATATGCGTTAGCCTTTTATGAAAAACATCATTGTCGGGAATCACAGAGTTGTCGCAGTAGTTAGCGTGCTCGCTCCTATCATTCCACCCAGGGATCGATCCCTGAGTGGGCACGTTCCTTTCCACTCTCCTGGCCACTGAGCCAACTGGTAAAAAAAGAAAAAGAAAAATATCCTTGTAAAAAATATGAATGTCACTCTTGTTACCACAAAAAAGGAAGTTGCCTCATGAAAACAGATGTCCACATCTTATGATAGCCGCAGAAGCAAAAGTAATTTAAAGGGATTATAATCTGAAGCTTCACACTCACATTTAAATTTGTGGACAAGCGCGAGTCTGTGGATTGTTTCTTACATTGCCTAAAGTGTCATCAATTAAAATGCAGTATAGCAACAATTTATAACTTCTCCGATCGACCCGAGTTCCAGCGGAAAACAAAAAACTCCAGCCAAATTAGAGTACGTTTAAGTGGAAAGAGACAATGAGCTGCTAGAGAAAAGTGAGTGAGTTTCACTATGGTACAACAGAAGGCAAATATATCCTAATGAATACAGTAGGAGCAACCTCAGCAACGATGTCAACCTCGAATGAAGTATCAAAGCATGTAATTGTTAAGTAAATGAAACTTCTAACTATCTGACAATATGGAATTTGTAACTTAACGTTAAGCTCCGCAAGGGTATCAACTTGATCCTCTGCGATCTCTGCTCTTTCAATGATAGTATTGATGTATTTCAACCAAGATAGAAGCTATCCCTGAATGGAATAAGGAGCCTTAATTGCCCGACCTAAGCCGTTCGATTCGGGATCCTCTAAGGGTTTTGAGCCACAGTGACGGTGAGTGGACCTATCACAGTCCTCCGCGTCACTGTGGGGTTGGCTGCCCCATGGTGAGGTGGCGGACTGTGATAGGTTCACTCTAAACCAGAGAGAGTTTAATGGAAGTCTAGCCTGATCTTTTTGATGGATTGGATAAGTGTGTGTGTGTGTATATATATATACTTCCATTCTGATCTTTTTGATGGATTGGATAAGTGTGTGTATGTGTGTGTGTATATATATATATATGGGGGAAGCTCTCCTAAGCTAAAGCTTAGGATAAAATTTTATGAGCTCACGCTTGTAGGGCCCACCATTGATCTATCCAAATGGACCAAACAGTTCTAAAGAATAGGTAAAGATTGTTACTGACTGAGTACTCAGTCAATGGTACGATACATAGCCCAGAAGATGGATGGGCCCAGAATGGTGTCTATCACTCCCCCTCAACCTGATGTGGGCAAGGTTGAACGCAAAGCTTGGCTTGGAGATTGATCACTAACGCGAGCTAAATGTAGACCATTGGTGAATATATCCGTTACTTGGTCCAATGTAGAAATAAAACGAAGTTCAAGTTGTTTGTGGGTCACCTTTTCACGAATAAAATGGTAGTCGATCTCAATGTGTTTGGTCTATGCATGGAAGATGGGGTTGAAAGGATGGGAGATGACACTTACATTGTCACACCAAATGACTGGAATGGGTGGACAATGGCATATGAAGATCATGGAGGAGAGAACATGACCAAGTTACTTCAGTTGCAGTATAGGCCAAACACCGATATTCCGCCTCAGTTGAGAATCGAGCCACCGTGGGTTGCTTTTTAGCACTCCAAGAAATTAGGTTAGGACCCAAGAAAATGCAAAACCCACTAGTGGAGCGACGATCATCTAGAGAGCCAGCCCAATCGGCATCACAGTAGGCATAGAGAGAGAATGGGAAGGGCCGGAATAAAAGTCCATAATGTATAGTTCCCTTTGGGAAGCGAAGAATCCGCTTAACAACAATCATATGAGCACCAGTAAGGGCATGCATGAATTGACACACCTGATTGGCAGCAAAGCATATATCTGGACGGTTCAGAGTGACATATTGAAGTGCACCCACAAGACTTCGATATGCGGATGGATCTTGTAAATGGGATCCATCAAATGGACTAAGGTTTAGACTTGGAAGCCAGAGAGCCAACTAGTTTGTAACCAACCATGTTTGGTTTGAGGAGAAGATCAGTGATGTGTTTCGCTTGTGAAAGAAATAAACCAATTTTATTACGTTTAACGTCAACAACAAGGAAGTATGTGAGCTGGCCCAAATCTTTCATTTTGAAGTGCAGGCCGGTTGTTAGATAAGATGAGCAATGAAGGTGGAATTGCTGCCATTAATGATAATGCAATCTGCATAAAGTAAAAGATACGTGGTGCACGAGAGCCTTTACCGAAAAAATAGAGATGGATCTGATGTGGATAAGAGAAAGCTCAAGTTCACAGTTTTTAATGAGAACTTCTCAAACACAAAAAGGGGAAGGAACAGGCCCGAGGTGCTTGGTGTAAGGCCAATAAATGAGATTTGAGTCATGCGGCACACATGAGTAGGCTTGGTTGGGATCGATGTAATCCTGTTGTTGCGCAATAAGATAGGCCTCACGAATATCACCATGTAAGAAAGGTGCATTGTACATCCGACTTTACATAGTGGCCAATTATAAGCAATAGCAAAAGCAAGCACCGGTGACCGTTGACATCAACAACATCTTAAGGGCGTGTTTGGATACTGGGTAAAATAAAATAGAGTGGATGAGGCAGTAACCACAATGTATATTTTATTCACCCAACCATGTTGTCAACTTCAGTAAGGTTGAGGTGACTTCCTTTGTAATAGTTGTATCAAGAAACAATCTGGCCATATCTCTTAACCAAAGCATTCACATTACAGCATTCTAGCGGTGGAATTCGCATCACCGCCTCGAAGCTAGGTTGCCAGAGGACGAGAAAATCTGAATATCCCCAACTGCAGCGACGAAAAGCCAGACAAAACCAACTACTGGAATGAATGATCTTCCCTAGAACCAAATACACTCGAGTCCTCTGTCGCAAGCATCTTTCAAATCGAGCTCACCTCCCTCCGACCGTAGCAGTACGGGCGCCGAGAGGATAGATTAATAAATCTGCAGGAAGTAGAAGGTTGTGAGTTGAGGATTAAAAGAATAGGGTGATGAACCCACCTACTGTCTACAACTGATCGTCTATATAAGTTGAGGAAAGGGATGGACCCATGTCATTGTGATACCGTATTCACTGGAGGGAGGTCTACAGCTCACGTCTCCTGTTGGACCAGATTGAGGTATGGAGAACATTGTTTTGCAGGGTCAGATTGACCCACCTCTGTGTTTTGTACGAGATGGTGCTCTTCATCATAACCCTTATACATGAAACGTGCATAACCATACTAGATCATTGCTCGTTTGTTTCCATGGTATATGTCTAGGGAGGCCTTTGTAACACCAAGGCCATGACTGTTGTTAAGTAGATGATTGTTTTACTCATAACAGCTAATAGGTATGAGGCCATAATTATGCATGTTTTTATCATTTCTTGTTAAAAACCCCTTCATAGTAAACAAAAAAATCCGTCTCTGTAGGTAATATATGCTTTGTGAAAAGTTGTATAAACATGCTTCGGTCGGCTTTTGATATTTTTCTATATGAGTACTGCCATAAGTTAAGAAGGGGACTGTTCTAACCACAACATCAATACACTCAACTACTATTGAAAAGATCTTTGAGCCACTCCGCATATAAGTCAACACTGCTCATACTTATTGCATCAGTATGTTGGTAAACTATGAACTATGTATGGACTATATCTTTGTATGTTCCACTCTGGCCTTAGTAAGGTATATAGTCTTCCATATTATTATCATGCATGTTCATGTGGCCAATAAATAATTGTTTACTGCCAACTCAAAGGGTTCTTTTTTACATACAAATGTACGTGATGTCTTAATGTCTCAACACTATTAAAAGGTACCCTTGTGCCTATTGTGAGTACTGCCAAAATTTTATCTCCATCTATTAAATCAAAGCCAATTTTTTGAAGATTCCTTCATGAACCGTATGTGAGTACTGAACAAGTGTCTTTCCTGACATGGATATTACATGAAATAGTGTATCGAAAGTTCAACTAGAACAATCTTATAAGTGGAAGGAGAAGAAAATGATTATTTAGATGACACTGAAGGGCCGTCTGAGAGGGAAAAAGAGCAGTATGATGTACTGACTACCTTATCTGGTGCTGTTGCATCATGGAGGCAGCAAATGTATCTACTTGCCTCATATTATGCCTTAACAAAAAAGAAAGCCAAAAGAATAAATAGGGATCTTGCAAGGGATCAATACATTCGGACCCTAACCAGTGGTAGATGCAGAATATCTAAGCCAACTTAGAATGAAATCTCATACGTTTCATTTGCTTTGCCACACTCTTCGAGAGAAGGGCTTGTTGAAAGGCACACGTAAGGTAACGGTAGAAGAAGCTGTTACTGAATTCATGCACACTATAAGCCATTGTGTCCGAAATAGAACAAATAGTGTGCGGTTTTTAGATCCAGAAAAACCATTAGCAGACACTTTCAAGCTGTACTACATGCAATAAATCAACTTGCTCCTGAAATGTTCACCCAAGCCAGTCTCACACATTGCCGGGACCATATGGATTTGAGGTATTTGTTGTTGGCTTGTATCATTATTTCACCAATGGAGTTGCATAAGATTTTGTGGGTTTTTTTCCTCTTTACGTACTTGTTAGGGGTGTGCTGGAACGCTCGATGGAACGCATGTTCCCGTCCATGTCCCTCTGCAAAGCATCGTGCGTTTAGAAACATAAAGGGTTTCTTGTCTCAAATGTCCTTGGTGCCTGTGGGTTTGATATGAATTTCCAATATGTACTCCCGGGCTGGGAAGGATCCGCCACAGACTTATGGGTTTTGCATAGTGCGTTGATATGCACTGACCCATTAATCATCCCGCAAGGTAATATCATAATTACATTTATTGCAGTTCTTTTGGTTTCATCTAAGTATTATTGTGTTAATATTTTCACTCATACATGCTCGTTACCTAGGTCGTTATTACTTAGTTGATGCCGGATATGCCAATGCTCCAGGATTCTTGGCTCCATACCGTGCAGTGAGATATCATCTCAGCGAATTTCGGGGCATAAACCCCCAGAATGAGAGAGAATTATATAACAAACGGCACTCACAACTAGGAATGTAATAGAAAGGACATTCGAGGTACTAAAGAATCGATTTGGCATATTGAAAACTGCAACCCAGTACGCCTACAAAGACCAGGTCTATAGTAGTTGCATGTTGCGTGATGCAAAACTACATATGTAAGAACAATGGGTGTAATGGGTATGAAGAGGATGTCAGTATGGACAATGAAGAGGTAGCCAATTGGTCTGGTTTAGAAACCCAAATGAATGCACTGATACAAATGAAGCCTGCAATTTTGGGACTCCTCAACCTCTTCCCTTATACTCAAAGACAGAGGGATGAATGGCATAGTTTTAGAGACAATATTGCTAAGAGGCTTTGTAATGATTACTGTGTAAACCAAACTTTGTAGTAGGCTGCTATACTAAGCACTTTTGTACGTATATCATTTGAATATTTCTAGAATGGCCAATGTATTAGCTACGATTTCAGTATGTAGTTACTATTAATGCAATGCCTATGGTTTGCCTTTGATGCTCTATCTTCTTGTCTTATCACGTGTCTTTATTCTATTGTATAACGTCTATGACAAGGAAGCTGCAATGTCCAAGGACAAGGAAGTATAAAAATCAAAGGGAAAGCAAGTTAAGAAGTACGTCACATTTGATGCATTAATGGATGAGGAGATGCTAGACCTAATGTTTAAGTAGGTCTTGCTCGGTTGAAAGGCGGACCGTGGTTTTAAAGCTGAAGCGTATGAGAGTGTTGCGCTGCAATGACCAAGAAAAGTAATGGGAATATGTTCTGAATGAAATGAAATCTCGGTATCGGTCGCGGTATCGGCCTGGCCGAAAAAATGATACGTCGCGGATATCGTCACGGATATCGGTCCGTCGCGGTCGTCGCGGTGTGAATTTTTTTTTAATCCAAAAAAATTCGCAAAAATATTCAAAAAATCCAGAATATTAGAAAATGTTGGAAAACAATATTTTTTCATTAGTAACAACAATAAATCAAATCTCGGTCACCTTAAGTTATGAGTCCTGGCTGTGTCGCTGTTCGCTTTATTCTCCAGTATTTTATATAATGCAACCATTATTGATGCTCATGATCAATAAGATGAAATATCATAAATTTGACATAATGCAACCACAAATTTTGGCAAAAACTCATACTTTTTGTTCCAAAAGTATAGATCTATTTTAAACTAACACATTATCAATGCATTTAAACACTAATGTGAAAAAATGTAATTGATTTCAAGAAAAGCCCAAATTTTGAAATAAAAAGATTTAGATCTACACTTTAAAATACTAGATCTAGGGAAAAAATAAGTGAGTAAATCGAATCTAACTCAATATAAGTTTGGTCCATGAATTAGTGTATTACACAATCTTTACTACTATATCATTCCAAACATAATTAAATAGGTTTAATATCATATCTAGCAGCTTATGATAATAATAGACATCCAAGCACAAAAAAAAAAAAAAGACAATTGGCAAAAGAGTCCTAGCTATCATGGTCAAGTAGGATCCTTTTGTCTTCTTGATTGCCACTTTTCTAAAACATGCGCTTTGCAGAGGGGGTCCGGGGGTATCCCACGGCGGGGGTCGCGTTGATATTTTGATCGGCCGATATTTACTTCGTATCGGCCGATATCTCGCGAGATATTGGCGATTTGAAACTCGGTATCGCC